>JACXGJ010002292.1:0-68130 GCA_016801105.1 Esox niger | reverse complement strand
TTTCTGTTCCTGCCATAGTGAATGACACAAACGGGTTGGAAAACAATGAATCCCTGGTCACAACCATTTTCCTCTTCTTATTGTCCCATGACAAACACTGACCACTGACCAAGGAAGTGTATGACCTTCACTGACCTCTGGTTGACACCTTGTGACCCCTCAAGCTGATCTCTTAGGACAAGTTGTGTGTGGAGCTAACCAGCAGCTTGTGCCAGCTGACCACTCTCTTCCGCATATCCACCTTGTCCAGCCAGATGTAGGCTTCTCCGATCAGGGTCTTCTTCATGAACTTACCCCCGTTAGACACCAGGAACAGCTAGGGACAAGGGGAGCACACACTATAGTCAGGATCTTATGTGCGTGTGTGGGTGTGTGTAATGTTAAAGGCAATCATGAGGGTCTGTTTTATAACATTGGTCATTGTGAATAAAACAGAGCAACCAAAAGTGTCTATTCTAGGTGTGTGTTACCTGCAGGGAGTGTCCCGTGGGGTTGAGGGTGAACCTGAAGGTCTCGTTGAAGGAGGGTTCTCTATCGTGACGACAGACTCTGGTCTTCTTCTTGATGATCCTCTTCTGAGTCGCCACATTCACCACGTAGAGTTTCACATAGAGATCTACAGATACAATTAGAAAGTGAGGCAGTCAGAGGCACAGTCCAACATCCTGTGAGGTAGACCAGGCAGATTGTAAGTAAAGCAATCAGGCAGTGAGGTAGACAGACCTTCGGAGAAGGAGAACTGACACTACTCCCTCGGCACAATAATATAGCAGCGTGAAACCTAGGGATAAGACAGGAGGCCCATTGACACTGTGGCCCTCTCCGGGGGGAGGCCCCGTTTGGGGCCCAACAGGCAGACAGTCAATCCACCGACATTGCCAAGCATTAACCGAAGGGAGACCAACAAATTGCAACCACACTGAAATGAGGGCCAAGTATAGCCAGCTGAGTTCACCACAATTGCACAATGGGTGCAACAGAGACAACAAGCGAGTGACTCCAGTGGCATTGGAGGGACGGCATCCCAGTGGCAATGTGAGCCCACATTGCAAGACAGCAAAGGAGAACAGTATCAAGCCTTTCCAGTCATCTTCACATCCTTATGCCAGACTGCACTTAATCTTAGATGATGCTGAAGAACTAAGTCTAGACACTTGAAAGTTTGCACCGAGTCTGCATTTCAAACATTCATTGGCAGGAGCCCTGCCTCCAGCTGTTATTTTAGAAATTCAGTGGTACAATTGAAGGCCGGCATCATGCGATCTAAGGTTACATGTAGGTATGTATGGCTGGCTTATTTCAGAAATTGTAAATAGGAGCAAGTCCATGTATTGCTTTAAAGATTAACAATACATCCTTAAAATCAGCCCTAACCCTAACAGGCAGCCAGTGTACAGAGGCTAGATCTGCCAACAAAACACTTTTTGATAGCAGAAAAACAACATTTCTGTTTTAAAGCTGGAAGATTTGTCCTCCACTTCCTAATATCTAAAACACATGCTGGCAAAGTATCACATTTTCGGAATGTTCCATGTTGTTAGGGGTTTTTAGGTCAGTGTGCTATGAGTGATAATATGTGTTTCTGAGTGAGGATTTTTGCCAGTGTTTTGGTTGAACAAGCTTGTTTTGAGTGTTTTGGTGGTTTTAGTTAGTGAGTTTTGGGGGCGAGATTAACTGTTTTGCAATGATGTATGTTTGTAATGCACACTGTGTGAAGAGTTTTGTTATTGTGGTTTCAGTATTGACCAATGCTTGTAAGCAATCGAGAAAAACTGTAAATAATAAGGTCAAGAAGATTATAAGGTGGAGCACATTGAGAAATATTTAGAGCTTAAGTTAGTTAAAATAGAGAAACTTTCTAATACAAGGAAATCAAATGTTTTATGTTATTGTTGTTAATTTGCTTTTGCTCATTAAGTTTGGAGAGGGATTGTGTTATAAATCTTGGAGGCAATTAATGAACAGTTTTAAAGAATGATTCACTGAGGGGGAGTAATTAGGTTAGTAGGGAATTATGTTAAATAAGTATTAGTTTATAAGGAAGAAAGAATGATCTAAAGGGATGATGTTATTGCAATACATAGAAAACATGTTTGAAGCATCACATCGAAAAAAAGGTTTTGTGAGAATTTGAGTTTTGGAGAGAAAATAGTTTCAAGAGGCTGGTTACAGTATGATGCTGAGGCTGTGGTGATGAGCTGTTCTGTGTCTGGCCAGTATGCAAAAGATGAAAGCAGAAACAACTAATTTGTCATCAGAAATAAAACATTTGTGGTGAACAAAACATCTTATTATCTCAGTGAAATGTACTGAAATTAATACATGACATGAAAAATAATTTGTTTTGGGGGCCAGTAGAAATATGCTTGGCTAGTGGATTTTTTCATCTACCAGTGCCCTTGTCAGGTTAGCCAAAGAGTACATTTCGGACACTGTATGCCAGTATTGGGACTGATTGGGACACTTACTGAAAATTGCATTTTGTCACCCCACTTTTCATCAACACAACTCTTATTATAAGAAAAGCTGAAACTCTTTAGAAGGTTGCAGTGGCAGGGACATGTAAGGACAGCTTGCATCAGTGCCTGGCATCACCACCCTATGCCAGGGTTTGTCCCCCTCACATTTGAAATAAAACCGAAGCACTAACTTGTCATAAAATTGTGCCCCAAAATTTGAAAATGGTGTCATGCATTAACATCACGCCTGAATATATAGCTAGTCATCAATAAGCATCATGTTAAACAAGCTAACATTTCTTGTGAAGTTTACTCCCACCAGAAAAAGCATCTATGAATTTTATGGCTTTTGCCATTGGCTGTTTTAGTATCTTATTAGTCTGAAATAAGCCTAGTATCTTATTACTTGGAAAAGTCAAAAGAATTGAGCAACTGCTAGCTAGACTGAAGACGAACTTTACACTGACAAAGCTATTTCATTTCATGGCATAACAGCATTTGTATTTTTAAATTTGTGAATTATATTGGTACAATAACTATCAATATAGGTGATGATAACTGACTTTTCCTCCAGTGAAAAGATGAGAGATTTGTGGAAGTACCAGAACCCGGTCCACGACATGTTTAAAACTTTTAGTTTTTTTCTGAAAAACATCCTATCTAGTGCATCTTTGAGTACTTGGTATTAGTACTTGGTATTGGCAAGTACCCAAATATAAATATTCGTAATGGTACTCGGCCTGTTTCTGTGGATCCCTAGGAAAAAGTGAAAACTCACCGGCAACTCCATTACCCACAGAATTAGACTAAAGAGTCAGCCGGGAACCATGCACTACCTGAAGACAATAGTTCTCCGTGTTGAAATTGCAACTACAATGAGTAGGCGCAATGGTACTTCAGGTGTTCAGGGGTGAGTATCTCCATTTAGTATGTCCAAATAGAGCTCTGGTGTAGAAAAGTAGGGTAAAAAGTCAATAGGTAAAAGTTTGGCAGATGGTTCGGTACAGTAGGTAACAGCAAGCATGTTAGATCGTCCTGCACATAACTGCGCACACGCACACGCACGTACCTGGTAGGTGGTCTGGGCTCTTGAATTTGTAAGTGATGTTTCTACACTGTAGGACCTCCAGGACCAGCTGATCTCCTTCTTGTTTCACCTCCTTCTTCAGGGCCACCTTGATCTCCCCCATCACCTGGGTCTTACCCCCACCCCCTGGAGGAGAAGGGGGAGGAAAAGAGACACAGTCAGACAGAGAGCTCAATATGGACCCTTCCTCTCTGATGCTGTAAATTATTCAACACCAGTATATTATGACTTACTGCCTGCTCCAGAATGGACCTAGGAAAGGAATCTCCATGCTCGAGTTTCACTAAACTCAGTTCTGGTCTGAGAAACCACTCTCTGCCACATCAATGTGGCTGTAACTAGGTCAAATTGGAAAACGTACACTTTTTTTCAGTAAAGGTTTAAAAGACAGCCTCTAGTCTATTGCTGTGGAGTGAAGCTTCAAGAGTGATGTGACCTCTCCCAATGTGACCCGTATCTAAATCTTAGTCATGAAACTTCCAGAGAGAGAGATTTCCTAAGCCTAAGACCTAGAAAGCATTTAGAGCTAGGCCTGTTGAAGCCCATTGTGCTTCTGTTCTGTCCAGCAGATGGCAGACTGTACACATGTAAGCCATTCTCACTAAAAGACAAAGCTCTTGGCAAGGAATGGAGACATGCAAGCAGAAGCACACACACACACACACACACACACCCACACACATTTTTATCCTGGGGACGACCATTTGCCACTTTAAGTGATCTGGATAAATGTGTCTGTTAAATTACTAAAATGTTGTATTAAGCAAATATTGCATCCTATCATTTGTATCTTAGTCAATGATTCCATATAGACACACTATTTATGCTCCCAGGAATTGTTAATGTGTGTTTGTACATCATTGATATGGTAGCTGGAATTAATTGAAACACACTAATATGAATATCATAGCTGTATGCCTTTCAGTGTAAAACTGTAATGCCACTGGTGTTGGAAAAAAACAGTTGGAAAACACTCCAAAGTATTGTAATCACCCAATGGATTTTCAATATCTGAACCCTTTTGGTACATATTTCAATGCAATGCATGTGTTCCTGGAGTGCACCTTAAAATATTTCACCATTTTAAACATACCAAAACATTCTATAAAAATGCACCAAAAACTCTTGAAACAGTTTTGGGTCTCATAGGTTTATGAGGAGTGGGCTTGTAACTGTGAAAGTAAATTTCACTGTCAAACAATGGAGTGAAGGAAACTAGGCAGAGGAAACAAGCATTTGAGAGGTAGAAGTGCTGGTTAAGTTTTTCATTATTAGTTAATTTTATTCAAAATTTTATTGTATTCTTGCTCCATTACATTATAATATATCAACAATGAAAAATGTAGAAATGCTATATTCCGTTTCATTCGCCAAGAATGTTGAAAACAGACATAGCTACTAAAGGTGACAAGAAAACATGCACTCTCCATACTGTGACATTTTGAATTACATGCAGGTGTTAAGGCCTCACATTTATTGACTTGTATTTTTGTTACTACATAACATGAAATCATATTAACATGTACTCTATATGAAATCAATTTGAAATGTTGATATTGACTTCAGATGTTATTTACAGAAAGACACATACACATACAGAAGCTTAGTCTTACCTTCACTGTCTGATAGTGAGATTGACAGTCCTCCAGACTTGTCAGTGCCGTTGGGAATGGCCTTCCCTCTGTTGGAGGAGAACCCATTAAATAGACAGACACCATATGATAGATAATGTCAGATTATCTACAAAAAACAAGCCTGTAGGCTTAGTACTTTCTTGTGGATTCAAGCAGGTCCATGCATTTGTTTTTCATCTAAATTACTTGAACGAAGTTCATGCTGATTCTCTGCAGACAAGATCTTGTAGTAGATTATTACCACCATGATTTTGTAGTAGATTATTACCACTATAATCTTGTAGTAGATTATTACCACCATGGTCTTGTAGTGGATTATTATCACTATGGTCTTGTAGTGGATTATTATCACCATGGTCTTGTAGTGGATTATTATCACTATGGATTTGTAGTGGATTATTATCACCATGGTTTTATAGTGGATTATTATCACCATGGTTTTATAGTGGATTATTATCACCATGGTTTTATAGTGGATTATTACCACTATGGTTTTGTAGTGGATTATTATCACCATGGTCTTGTAGTGGATGTGAGCTTCAACTGGAAGCCAGTGGAGTGTGTAAAAGAGTCTGTTAACTCACATGCGTGGGACCTGAAAGATGGCACTGTCAACCCCTGTGCCAGCCCCTTCTTCTCCATCCAGACAACCATATCCTTCCACCAGATTGGGGGCTGAGGAAACCACCTGCCCAGACAAATCCCCTAACCTGTGGCCAGGCCCTAGATAGGGGTGGTAGGAAGAGAGAGAGCAAGAACGAGGATGAGTCAGAGAGTGACTGCAAGTTTGTGTAGGGGGAAGAGACTGTGATATAGGGTTAAAGGTTAAGGTGTGTTTATAAGTGTGTCCTTAATGTTACATAAACTTCAGTATAAAAAAAAGATTTTACTCTTGTGAAATTAACATGAATTCAACAGTTGCAATAAGCAACACAGTGTAGACACAATGCTTAATTACTTGTGTATTCGGATCTTATTAGTGGTTACAGTTGGGAATTCTATTCTTCCTGGATTCAGAAATGCATTTTTTCTCCTACAAATCGGTTACGAATACGCTTAACAGTGAAACATTATGTGATGTCATAACCCTGCTTTACAGTCTACTTATAAACAAGATGGTTTGAATCCTGAATACTGACTGGCTGATAGCTGTGATTTAGGAGACCCTATACCAAGTCTATGACATCACATCACGTTTTATGCTATAACTGCATTGTTAACAGGTTCAAATGAGCAATAGCGTTTCTCAAGGGTTTCTGATATTTTCAACACACTATGGCTAAGAGTTGTGTCCAGGCACTCCATGATGAGTCATGCCTAAGGACAGCTCTTAGCCGTGGTACATTGGGCATATTGTGCCTTTTTGCTCATATAATCTGGTTAACAATGCAATTAGAGGAATAAAAAGTGATGTGATTTCATTAAGGTGTTGTAATACTTATGTTAGTAACCGGTGAGAGAGCAGCTCTTAGCTGTGGTATTTTGGCCATGTACCATAACGCCATAGATTTCAGACAATCAGCATTCAGTAATCCAAGCATCCGGTATATAAGGTCTCATACTGATCCAGATCATGTAACAGCTAGCTTGAGACCCTTAGAAATGGAATGTACAGTTATGTAAAGTACATATTTTACATATTTACATATTTACATATTTTACATGGATATATAATCTTAACTACTGACAGATAGAGGTAATGATTGTACTTATCATATATTCACCAAAATAATTAAAAAGCTATTTAATAGTGTGGAAGAAATAAGTACACCCCTAACTTCAGTAGCTGATGATGACACATTATAAATAAATGCAACTGTGTCTTCTAACTGTCCATCAGTCTCTTACATCAACTGGGAGGCTTTTTCTTTACAGTAATGCTTCAACTGTAACATGTTTGAGGGATTTCTTGCATAAAAGGCTCACTTGCAAAAAGTTTTCCCACATCATACAGAAAGTATTTCCATCTGGTCTTAGATTCATCCATTTCATAACCCTCCATTTCTTCTATTTGAGAAATTCTGTTGAGGTTTTGATGTGTTGATGTTTTCTCTTCTGTTGCAAGAGGCAAATCTGGTTCAGTCTCAGCTTTTTGTGTGATTTTCTTCATTTCAAAGGCAGTGTTTCCTTTTCACCAAACATTGTGCCTGGCATTGTGGTCAAACTACCTTATCTTTGATTTTCAAGAGCACACTGTTCTAATACTTTTGGTCTTTAATCAGGTGTTATCTAGCGTTTATTTTTTAGAGCAAAGGATTCCTCCTTCCTGACCTCCCAAGTAAGCAAAGAGTGTTCACTCTATTTCTGACAGTTTATTCATGCGCTTAAACATTGATTGTGACAAGAGAGGCCAGTAAAGCCCATGGTGTTACCCTAGGGCTCTTACAGACCTCCATGAACATCTTTCGGTCAGCTCATGGCCTCAATGTGGTAGGATGACAAGCCCTTTGTATATTGCCAGTTTTCTGGAATTTTCTACACGATGACATTCTGTGATCACATACTTTCAGTTGATTGAAGATAGCTTCGTATCCCCTCCCAGGCTCAATCACCTTTCTTCTGAGGGCATTGGATAAGTCTTTTGACATTAGCATGATGTGTTACCACACCCATAACGTTACAACCAAACTAGACCAGATATTTTTATCATTATGGACGGAAGCTCACAAATTACTCTGTGACAATTTTCTAATTGTTTGCACCTGTTCTGGTTTCACACGATTCTTATTTTACCCATTTTATGTTGTGATAAAGAACGGGCTGTATTAACCTTTTCATCAAAAGAAAATAGCAGTTTTCTTTATTTTAATTACATTCTTTATCAGTTAATATGTAATTTTTTTCCAAGGGATGTACTTACTTTTTCACGAGTGTAGAGAGACATAACATACCTCAGAAATCTTTGTTGCCCCCTCACTTTCTCCTCATTTTGTTTTGTTGTAGACTAACAATATGATAAGATGTGCATGTCAAAGTTAACACATGATTCTAGTTAAATTTTTTGGTTTTATAATGCTAATTTCTATGACTGCTCTACAGCCTAAATGATCAAATCTGTCAATACAAAACTAACTTTGGAAAGTTTAGACTGTGAGAAATCCTTTTGCTTGAGAATACTGTTTTAAATACTGTTTTCATAGTTTTAATTTAATTAAAACAGTGGGGAAAAAGGTGAAAAAAGGTAACAGACTTGAATGGGGACAAAACCAAGAGATCTGAACATATCCAAAGCAATGTGAACAGTCTGAACATATCCAAACCAACGTTCATGTTCAGATTGGCCCAACTTGAGTTTGTTTTCCAGTAACCAGTTGTTTTTTGGGAACCAACAAAACCAGCAACGAAATCCGCTGGGCCCATCCCTAGCCCCAATGAAATGACCAGAATAAAAATATATTTTCTATATTCTTAGTATACTCTTAGACATAGCAATCCATGCAAATAGAAGGCACTTTTTGTTCTGCTAGTTACATGTATTACCATGAAGCTAAATAAAAACTTTCTTCATCCATAAAAACTACATGTGAAGCCCTACAGACTACATGTAACACCTTGCTAGTTATCTGAAACAGATAACTGAAACAGATACAACATTTGTTTTGATATGTTTTTACATTCATCGGCTAGGTTTGGTTTATTCTGACAAGATAAAACCAGTACTTGAGAAAGTGGTTCTAGCATACGATAAATAATAGGGACATAGCCATAAAGTGATAGTGTAACGACGACCTAAACATATAACTTGTAGCAGGGGGGTCTCAGGCATTCTATAATTCAGTTGCGTTGTCCATCCATTAATGTGGCACCAAAAATCAACTGCTAGGCCTGGATCCCTAGTGCTCCCCATACCAGAAAAGTTCTTAAGTGTGTTATTTTGGAACTATTGAAGTTGTACTTAAGCACAATAAATAGAGGTACGTATAATTCGGTTGGTGAAAACTGTACACCTAATGTAGCTGGTTTGGTCTCTTCTGCTTGAATCGTTCAAGAGATACTGTTTAGGTCAATGAATGATAATTATGGAATGCTTGTTTTTGGTTTGTAATTTATAAGGTATTGTGTGTAGATTAATTGCAGAACAATAATAATAATTCATTCCAATATCAGTCTATACTATGACGAAATGTGGAGAAAGAGAATATTCACACGAAGCCATTTAACCTAAAAGTTTTCTTAGAAAAAGTAATAAAAAGCTCATAAATGCTTATAATGTGTTTGAAAGTATTATATACCATTTAAACCAAGAAATGAAAATGGATGTAAAAGCAAAAGTATGGATAACAGATATGCATTATTTAAACAGAGAAGAGCGATCCTAAAATAATATTTATTGTAATTTTATTTGTGCAATTAATTGTTATGTTTTTGAAAATGTACATGCATTTCTCAAAGTTATGTAAATGGTTTAGTACATCATTAAGTTTCATTTATTTAAAAAGCATGGTTGTCTATAATTTGGTTAGTGAGGCTCTATTTTCGTTGGTTGTTAATGTCTATACCCTGTCCTGTTGTCTCACCTTCCCCAGAATCTGCTGTTCCCCTGAAGGTCATCTGACTTCTTTCTGTACTCTCACTGGCCGGTGAGTGAAGAGTCAGTTTCCTGTTGCCCTTTGACCCCCTTGCTGCAGTGTCTGTACTTCATGGTTTGTCTGGTCATTTTCAGGTGGCATTGACCACCTCATCACATTGGGTGTGGGAAGGGAGGGAGTAGGGTTGGGTACTGCTAGACTATAAACCTCAGGGCATGTTTATCTTAACATCGGTCCTGCTTAGGAGTCCGCTTTCACATAAACACACAGACATACACACAATCACCCAAACCTAATCTTCAAAATTACAGAGATCAGGTTGTTTTGGGGAGAGGTCCAAAGAAGGGGGACTGCATGCTGTAACTTCGGGGTTAAGCTCTATAAAAGTGACTAAGGGACTTCCCTATTCTTCCTATTCATCTTTTGGGCTGCTGTGTATCTGATGTTTGAAAGATGTAAATATGCTCATTTAGCTTCAAGGGATTTGGCCTACCTTTCCTAGCCCTGCAGGCTTCATGTCAGAGGGGCGGAGGACCATACATTCATTGTATTTTGTGTTAAATTTAACAAAATTTGGTGTTTTAATAGTCAAGTTCACCTTGACCTTATTTCCAGTCTTTATGTGGATTCAGTTCATCCCAACCAAACCATTTTCTTTTTCACATATTTTTTTTGTAAAATAATTTTATCTCTTGCAAAATGATCTGCAGGGACCAAAAAAATTAAACTTCGTATTTTGTCTGGATTGAGATCATTACCCCAGGGGCCAATGTCTACGATGTAATATGCAATACAATGTTTTAATGATGAACTAACTCAGTGTAAGCTACACCACTAAAGTAAAACACAACACAATAGTGATTGATTGGATGAACCAACTCATTACTTATAGGAACCAATCAGAAGGCCAAAATTGACGGGAGAAAAGGAGTGACAGAATGCTAGGAGAGTTAAACGGAAGGAAAATGAGTTAGCATGCATGGCGAAGTGGAGAGGAAATGTGTCACAGGAAGGGGTGGCGATTACTTGGTTGGAGGCGGGACTGTTGCACGGCGGCCTCTGCGGCAGCTATTGCTATCCCAGCATCCTCCAGATGGGTCTGTGTGACGCTACTCTTGCTCTGGCTGCGAGATGGGCCATGGGACCGAAGTTGGCCGTCTGATGATGACTTGGAGCTACCTGGGCTACTGTGGGACTTTTCTAGAGTCACCATCTGCATATCTAGGAGAGAGGGCATATGGAAGGACCTGAAGGGATACATTTAAAGTGCCTTTAGTGTAAATGTCCCTAAAAGGCTATAGATTAGTGTCAAAGTACATAGCATAACATGCATGCAGCAGTTGTGCATTATGTAGTATGACACTAATTTATAGCCTCAAAATAACATGGCGAGCACTGAGCCAAAAGGACTGGCACTTGAAGTATAATCATGACAGTGACGTTGTAAAACCGTGAACATGACTACCTTATATCACTAAGACACCAGAGACAACAGAGAATCAGAAAAACATTAAAGAAGAAAGCTGTCAACTAGCAGGCTGACAAGGCAGGTGAAGGACTTGTCTACCTTTAGCAGGGTCAGGGAAGATCCCGTGGCTCTGGCTCTTTATTACAGAGTTCTTGGGGGACTCGTGGCACTCCTCCATCTAGCAACACATTTTTCATTATAATGTATTATCTTACAATATAAAAAAAATATAGTATAGGAAGACCAAAGGACGAAGGAATGTTACGAACACAATGGACAATTAAATAATAGTAGGTGTGTACCTGTCCGGGCCCCTGTCCAGGTCCTTGTCCATGTCCTTGGCCCATCCCTGGCCCCATGCCCTGTCCTGATGCTGGCCCTGCTGTGGGCCCCTGTCCCATCCCTGAACCTGAGCCTCCTAGTCCCCCAGGCCCCTGGGTGGAGAGGTGAGGTCTATTGTGCTCAATGCTCTCACTCTGCTCCTTCAGAGGCAGCCAGCGAGGAGTATTGTCTAGCTGGGATGTGTTAGACAGATCTATCAAAACCTGGAGTAAGAATGAGGAAGAGTGAGAAAGAATGGGTGAGAACGTGTGAGAGATTATTACTTTTTAAAGTAATAATTTGACCTTTAAATATCACCATCATTGTTATATGTATTTAAGATCTTTATTTAGAACAACATTTATTAGATTCAGTCTCCATATTGACAAACTGATTAATTTGCTTTGAAGAAAATGTGTGTTTGGAAGGATCAGTTTCTGTTAGCGGTAGACTGTGAAAAACATTAGGGTAAAGGGACATCTGAGGAAAACTTAGGTGACATTCCAACCAGACTGTGTCTGATTATGTAGACACTTACTTCTCCCAAGAAGTCGTTTGAGGAAGATCTGTCATAATCCCACACTGTCACTTCCAGAGTTTTTTTCTTCAGCTAGGAGAAAGTGAGTGAGTGAGTCAGAAAATTAGAGAAATGAGCGAGTGTGGAAAGCGAAGAAGTTATGGGAGAAAGGGCAGTAGGGGTGTGTGAAGTAATCAAATGAACAAATGCATGTAATGCCAAGAACAGCATCCATACAGACCAATCTTATTTAACCAGCCTATCACAAAGATCCCCATAAAGACAAAAACACCTGCAAATCTTAATTTAATGGTTAGCGTTGGCATTAGTAAAGACATATTTTTTATGGAAATCAAGTTATAGATATATACGTATACAGTGGGGCAGAAAAGTATTTAGTCAGCCACCAATTGTGCAAGTTCTCCCAGTTAACAAGATGAGACATGCCTGTAATTTTCATCATAGGTACACTTCAACTATGAGAGACAAAATGAGAAAGAAAATCCAGATAATCACATTGTAGGATTTTTTAATGAATTTATTGGTAAATTCCTCGGTAAAATAAGTATTTGGTCACCTACAAACAAGCAAGATTTCTGGCTCTCACAGACCTGTAACTTCTTCTTTAAGAGGCTCCTCTGTCCTCCACTCATTACCTGTATTAATGGCACCTGTTTGAACTTGTTATCAGTATAAAAGACACCTTCCACAACCTCAAACAGTCACACTCCAAACTCCACTATGGCCAAGACCAAAGAGCTGTCAAAGGACACCAGAAACAAAATTGTAGACCTGCATCAGGCTGGGAAGACTGAATCTGCAATAGGTAAGCAGCTTGGTGTGAATAAATCAACTGTGGGAGCAATTATAAGAAAATGGAAGACATACAAGACCACTGATAATCTCCCTCGATCCGGTGCTCCACGCAAGATCTCATCCCGTGGGGTCAAAATGATCACAAGAACGGTGAGCAAAAATCCCAGAACCACACGGGGGGACCTAGTGAATGACCTGCAGAGAGCTGGGACCAAAGTAACAAAGGCTACCATCAGTAATACACTACGCCGCCAGGGACTCAAATCCTGCAGTGCCAGACGTGTCCCCCTGCTTAAGCCAGTACATGTCCAGGCCCATCTGAGGTTTGCTAGAGAGCATTTGGATGATCCAGAAGAGGATTGGGAGAATGTCATATGATCAGATTAAACCTAAATAGACCTTTTTGGTAAAAACTCAACTTGTCGTGTTTGGAGGAGAAAGAATGCTGAGTTGCATCCAAAGAACACCATACCTACTGTGAAGCATGGGGGTGGAAACATCATACTTTGGGTCTGTTTTTTTGCAAAGGGACCAAGACAACTGATCCGTGTAAAGGAAAGAATGAATGGGGCCATGTATTGTGAGATTTTGAGTGAAAACCTCCTCATTTTGTCTCTCATAATTGAAGTGTGCCTATGAAAATTAAAGGCCTCTGTCATCTTTTTGACTGGGAGAACTTGCACAATTGGTGGCTGACTAAGTACTTTTTTGCCCAACTGTGTATATATATGAAAACCTGCAAAATCTGCAAAAAATAAGTAGGAAAACCTGCAAAATCAGCAGTGTATCAAATACTTGTTCTCCCCACTGTGTGTTTGTATATACACACATACAGTGGGGAGAACAAGTATTTGATACACTGCTGATTTTGCAGGTTTTCCTACTTACGAAGCATGTAGAGGTCTGTAATTACCATAGCTACACTTCAACAGTGATTAATAATATAATAAAATGCAAATTAATTATTTAAAAATCATACAATGTGATTTTCTGGATTTTTGTTTTAGATTCCGTCTCTCACAGTTGAAGTGTACCTATGATACAAATTACAGACCTACACATGCTTTGTAAGTAGGAAAACCTGCAAAATCAGCAGTGTATCAAATACTTGTTCTCCCCACTGTTATAAGAGTCCCATTTACAACATCTGTGGACTGAACACAGACCACAGCAAACTGGACTAGACAACTACTGTCCACTGAGTCACAATGCATTCATCACACAATGACTTTTCTCAACCATTATTTAACCAGGCAAGTTAATTGAGAACCAATTCTTCTTTGGATCAATTATCTAAGGGGGAAGTTAGCTGCCTTGCTCAGGGACACTGGTCAGATAGCCTAACCTCTAGGCCACCTTGCCGTTTCCCTAATGAAAGAAAGTGCGCCATGGATGGATGACATTCAAACCACACCTGAAACCTGTCCTCTGAGAAACAGTGCTGTATGGACAGACTGTATTCATCTCACACTGAATACTGCTTCCTGAGAGACAGCGCTCAATTGATAGACTCAGCTCATCTCTGTTTGAATTGCACCTCAGAGACATGGTTAGGATGAATGAATATGTCTCTTGTCTGTCTCTTCCTGTCTCTGATGATTAGTTGTCTGTAGGGCTTCAACTGAGAGGTGTATAGGGTTGTTAAACCTAGCCAGGGGAGTGGAAATATCACCACGCTTCGGCGTGGTGAAATCCGGTCTTGAAATCGGTCTTGAAATCCGAAGCAGCAGAAGGATAGCCAGGATATTCTGAACTATCAAATACAATATGACGGGTGGCCTAGCAGTAAGTTAATCTGACCAGTAACTGAAAGCCTGCAATACTGAATCCCAGAGATTCCATGTTAAGGTGACAAATCTGTCATTATGTAGCTGAGCCACCATTTACAGGCCTGTTGATCTGTACACAACATTATTTGAAGACTTAATGGGAATACCGTTTTGTATTCAGGCTTTGTTTTGGTTACCACAGGGGTCCTAAAGGATCTACAGTGGAGTAACCGGGATGCATCCCAGCTGCACTGGGAGTGGAGCGCAGACAATGTATTAAAGCAATATCAATTGACATGAGTTGTGGAACTCAGTTGTGTCCGTTAGGGATTACAATTTTGCACTCTACAAACAGCCTTTGGAGTCATTTACTAACTAGGTTTTGTCCAAAATGTTTTAAACCTGTAGCACTCAAAATGTTAACACCATCAGCTGAACCTAATTCTAACAAAAATTGTCCCACCTATATTATATAACCTCTTGATATGGACCACACCTACTACAAGTGGCAGGAATAAAGCCTCTTTTAAAACTGCCAAACCTTGATCCAGATACATTTAAAAACACACCTTTTTGCAGATATCAAACCTCCCATTCTGCAAATGTGTTTTAAAAAAATCTGTTTCCCAGCAAATAACTGCTTTCTTGAAAACAAATAATATTTACAGAATGCTCCAGTCTGGTCCTCATCATAGACTGCAATTTGTTTGAAAACAACTTTGCACAGAAAATATTGCAATGCTCATCTTTCTATCTACAGTCATATAACAATTTTCTTTAAATCAAATTTTATCAAAAAACTTTACTATGACCCAAATATTTTATCACATTACTACAATATTAACCTCTCCACACTTGCCTACTAAGGCTAGTGCTGATTCTAACATTTTCCTACAAAGCATTACATGGACTTGCTCCAACTTGTCTCTGAATTGGCTTTGTTTCATACCTTTATGTACGTTCAGCATTTTTTTTTAAACAGATGGAGGGGGGATTTCAACCATAGAGCTCCATAATTGTGGAATTGATCTACTGAGCAATGTGAGCAGAGTTTCATCTCTTCAGTAGGGTCTATGATTAGGTATAGTCTGGCCCAGGGCTGTGAAGGTGAACGGCAAAGCGCTGGATGGACAGACCACCCTTGCTGTCTTTGTCTGGCGGATTCCCAATTCCACTGAGATATCCTGTCTCCAGTGCAATTTGGAGTGCAGTCAATGGCATACTTGAGTTACACCATGCCGTCCCTAACGCTCATTACTAGAGGAGTCATCAGGATTACACCTTCCAGCCCGGTCTGAATCAAGCCGTATTATCTGAAGCCCCAGCCCAGGCCCGACTTTACATGAAAATACTGAGCCTAAATCCTAAAGAAGCCTGAACAAAAAAAAGTTTAAAAGTTTTAATATATCATGTTGGCGTTTCGCTAACACGGCAGAGTGAGCGGTGTGTGGACAGGGAGGGAACCTTGCTTTGTAAAAGTGAACAGGGGAATATGAATTTGAATATACTCAACGGTTGATTTGGGGATTAAAAAACATCAATAGCCTGTACATCGTATCTTATCGTACCAAATCTGCAACTGTTACCTGTGAGGTTGGATTGATTCAACTCCAACAACCTCACGCAAACACAAACATATCTAACATTTCTTTCAGGAAAATGTATTTCCCGAATGTAATAAATATTGTTTTACAGTATGTAAAGTTTTAATAAAGACTGTAGAAATAGTTTTAATCAGAACAAATTATCCATGATTTCTGATTTGCGGAAAATGTCGTGTTTTTATGGGCCTTAACAAATAGTTATTAAAGACCAACTTTTTATTATATCCAACATTGTATATGAAATTGATATAGACCTAATGAATTTCAGAAGCAAGGATGGGGATGGGTACACTACTCTGTGAAAGACTGTGCAGGCAAATAGTGCAACAATTTAAGAATGACGTTTCTCAATGTAAAATTTTTTTTGGGGAGCTCATAATCTAAGGTACAAAATGTAATTAAAAGATTCAGAGAATCCAGAGAAATCTCTATGAGCAAGGGACAATGCCGAAAACCAATACTGGATGACAGTGATCTTCGAGCCCTCAGCTGGCACTATGTTAAAAACATTGCATGTGCTCAGGAACACTTTGGAAAACCATTGTATATAAACACAGTACGTCGCAAAATGCACAAATTCAAGTTAAAACTTTACCATGCAAAGAAGAAACCAGATGAGAGGAAATTGGCATAAGAAACTTAACACAACACAGATGTGCTATTTTGTAATATTTTCAATTAAATATAGGGAATAAAAGATTTGCACATCATTGCATTCTGTTTTTATTTGTGTTTTACACAGCATCCCAATTTTTTGGGATGCTCCCCGACAAATTTCTCAACAATTCAAAATCTTAATTAACAGAATATGCCACAGTAGATTAATGCATTCCTTAACAAACACATAAAGTTTCATTCATGAGTGTTATGACCAATAGAAACGTAATTGTTAGAAACAAAACTGTTTTTGTTAGTATTTTCTTTTTGAATTTGGCCACCCTGAACCTGTTCCCAGGCTGTCTGGTCAAAGCCCTTTGGGAACCCATTGTGTTCAGAATTAAATTGACAGCTCCAAAGCACATGCTATAGGAATTATCTCCTTGTAATAACAATCCAACTGGACGTTACATTAACAATAAATAGCTGAACGTTCAGGGTGTAAAGCAGAATATTGCATCCAGATTGAGTATGAGGAATAATTTAGGTCCATGTGGTGTGTTCCTACCTGCTCCAAGTGTATGTTCTTGTAGATGACTGTCTGGTTCCACTCTGGATTCACACTCCTTTGGACGTATTTAGTCCTCCTCTTGTTTTCAGCACTGTGATGTCATAACAAAGGGACAAACTTAAGTTTCAGATTGAGTATGTGTATATTACAATGGCCACAATCCTATATGTTTTCGCAGATGACATTTGATGAAAAATAGAGATGATTTAAAATAGCAGGATGTAAATAATTGAATATCTGATTCAATATATCATCATACTTTGTTTAAACATGATGTCTTGATGAAGGTCACACATATAGGTACACTGGCTAGACTAGATCGAAACATCAAATAAATAATCCACAAAAGTCAAACTGACTTAAGGACCAGCTCTACACCTGTGGCAGATGAGGATCGGGTATAAAAAACACATCTGACTCATGAAATGACTTCACATTTCAACCTTGATTTCAACCCGGCAATGTTCTTGACTGCATTTGCATCAGAGTTGTTAAGGATGAAATAGAAGAGAGAAACAGAGAGAAGAATGGGAAGAAAGAAACCGAGGTGAAAAGCAGAACAGTGCTACATCAACACATCAAAATAAAACGGAACATGACGAATACTGATGTGGAGACAACGAGTAAAAGCACTTTGTAGGGGGAAACTGACATGGGTTAAGCCCACTGAAAACAGAGACGGAGAGAACAACAGAAAGAAAGGAGAGGAAAGGAGGACAGAAGGAAAGGAGAAGAAGACCGAATGATAGAATGGTAGGAGCCAAGGGGGATAAGAAAGAAGATTAGGGGAAGAGGAGCAGTAAAGAAAAGAAGAGAAGGAAAGGAGAAAAGGAGCGAAGGGTAAAAGTCGAGAAGGAGAGAAGAGATGCAGAAGCACTACACTACCTTGCGTTCTGGACTACCATGACTTGTCTTAGAGTCCAGGGGAGGGACAGAGGGTAGAGGCAACCAACAACAAGAACAGCAAAAAGAAACAAAGCATCAGAGAAACATAAAGAGACACATAAAGGGAAGGAGATATACATAGAAAGACAACATAGAAACATAACGACATAGGTTATTTACAACTGTCTACGGTTGAAGCAGGTCAAACAGTCCTTTCAGATTTTTTACTGTGTGTGTTTATGAGTGCACGTGTGTCTGTGTGTTTGTGTGTGTGTAAGTGGAGAACTGTTTTTAATCTCATAAACAGGGCTGATAGGGCCATTAGTCGAAAGCAGATAATGTTACAGGTCAGATGAAGACTTTATCGATCTCTCGGTCTTTTCACAGGAAGTGAGGGATAGAGACAAGGATGAGAGGAGGGAAAGAGATGGGGATACGGAGGCTGAAAGAACAGATGCTGCTAAACTGCTAATCATTTGATTCTAGGAGGGCGAAACCTTACTACACAGTCACATCAGAGAAAAAAGCTTAGCTTGTTGTTAGGAAACCCCACGCACGCACGCACGCACACACGCACGCACACACGACTTCTATGGAGTTTAATGGGCTCCTCACCTTTGACTCTACATATGGTAAATGCATCTTTATGATTGAAAAAAAATGATTCCCTGCCAAATGTACACTTTTTGACTCCACATTTTTTGAAGTCCTATTCAGGTTTACTGCCATCTCTCATTGCAGCTCCTGGCAGGCAAGAGAGATTTGAATCTCAAGACATGTCCCCCTAAGCTTGGAAGAGAAGGCATTTACTGCCAACAAGTAGGATTGAGCTTTTAGATGTCGGTTAAACCAAAAGTGCTACTAAAGCATGACAAGGCAAGACAACCCCTTTCTGGCACTAACCCTACAAACACTGGATACTGCTGAGTCACATGACTATGTCATGACCAGGATATGAACTGCAAGGTAGGAACTCCACATATAATCAATATTTTGCAGAGAAGTCATAGAACATTTAACACAACTTAATTATAATTTAGGTAAATCAAATAACCTTCAATTCTCCTTAGAGTACAAACAGAGATATGGAGAGAATGGAGAGAAAATGCAAAGCAGAAAGAGAGAGTGAGCAGTTAAGTATGAAATAGTGTGACGTTGTGTCTTACCCTCTCCCTGGTAGAAGATACACCTTGACAAAAGGGTCAGAGTATCCGTTGGGCTCTCTCTGAGCCAAGTTCCTGGCCTGAAGAACATGCACTATCAGGTTCCCCAGGTTCCTGTCATAGTTGATCTGGAGCTGGAGGAGACATTGGGGCCAATTAGATTCTACAGGCATACTAGGAGTCCTGGTACTGACTAGGGATGGGCACAAGTGAGTCAACACGTCTTCGTTATTTACGTTCCTCAGTCAAAGCGGAAGTGTGGTTGGGCCCAGTCAATCAGAATTACGCGAAATATTCATCTTAGCCTACCGTTAGCAAGAGGATTAAAGGCAACTAACTCAAGGGAAGATGGAATATATTTACTGAATCAATGTTACCGCAAGAAAATACATTTCCCTGCAAAACGCTATGTAAAGTTCAGCTGTGGAATCGAAAGGCGGTTGAGAGTACAGAAAGTGTGAGTTAAGCAAATAGCATATTGCTGGCTAGCGTAGCTTACTAGCTTCTCTAGACTCTTCCTATGGTCTGGCATCCAATAATCTCAATGTTGTGTTGATTAATATTGTCTTCTAGTTCTATAGTTTTGCGTGTCAAACACGGCTTCCTCCATACACGCAGTCGCATTTTTGTCACACAAACGGTGATTGCGCCGATGTAACCAGAGAATACCCGGTCCTTCGCGCGTTATGTAGTAGCGCTCATGTGGTATCAGGAGTTTTTAAAACATGTATTTCGATTATCCGAATACTATTCGGATAGTAAAATATGTTCCAGTGCACATCCCTAGTGCTGACCAATCAACATGTTTTTGCCTTAGAGATGGAATTCATAATGGTTAAACTGCCATGTCTATATTTAATACTAAAATATACAAATCTTGGAAGAATGTTTTTTTGTGGACATTATACAATAGACTGCAGTCACTCTAAGTTCTCAGACACCAGGCCTACCTGTATTTCTCCAGTTATAGGATGAGGCTTCAAAACTTGCACATCTGCTGCTGACTAAAAACAAACACAAGCATTGATTATACACTATGTTTACACCTACAATATATCTGGATAGATACAGTGGGGCAAAAAAGTATTTAGTCAGGCACCAATTTTGCAAGTTTTCCCACTTAAAAAGATGAGAGAGGCCTGTAATTTTCATCATAGGCACACTTCAACTATGAGAGACAAAATGAGAAAAAAAAAAGAAAATCACATTGTAGGATTTTGTTATGATTTAATGGTATATTATGGTGGAAAATAAGTAGTTGGTCAATAACAAAAGTTAATCTCAATACTTTGTTATATACACCTTTTTTGGCAATGACAGAGGTCAAATGTTTTCTGTAAGTTTTCACAAGGTTTTCACACACTGTTGCTGGTATTTTGGCCCATTCCTTCATGCAGATGTCCTCTAGAGCAGTGATGTTTTGGGGCTGTTGCTGGGCAACACGGACTTTCAACTCCCTCCAAAGATTTTCTACGGGGTTGAGATCTGGTGACTGGCTAGGCCACTCCAGGACCTTGAAATGCTTCTTACGAAGCCACTCCTTCGTTGCCTGGGCGGTGTGTTTGGGATCATTGTCATGCTGAAAGACCCAGCCATGTTTCATCTTCAATGCCCTTGCTGATGGAAGGAGGTTTTCACTCAAAATCACACGATACATGGCCCCATTCATTCTTCCCTTCACATGGATCAATCGTCCTGGTCCCTTTGCAGAAAAACAGCCCCAAAGTATGATGTTTCCACCCCCATGTGTCACCTTAGGTATGGTGTTCGTTGGATGCAACTCAGCATTCTTTCTCCACCAAACACGACGAGTTGAGTTTTTACCAAAAAGTTATATTTTGGTTTCATCTGACAGTCTCCCAATCCTCTTCTGGATCATCCAAATGCTCTCTAGCAAACCTCAGATGGGCCTGGACATGTACTGGCTTAAGCAGGGGGACACGTCTGGCACTGCAGGATTTGAGTATCTGGCGGAGTACTGTGTTACTGATGGTAGCCTTTGTTACTTTGGTCCCAGCTCTCTGCAGGTCATTTACTAGGTCCCCCCGTGTGGTTCTGGGATTTTTGCTCACCGTTCTTGTGATCATTTTGACCCCACGGGATGAGATCTTGCGTGGAGCCCTGGATTGAGGGAGATTATCAGTGGTCTTGTATGTCTTCCATTTTCTTATAATTGCTCCCACAGTTGATTTCTTCTCACCAAGCTGCTTACCTATTGCAGATTCAGTCTTCCCAATAACAACATTTGATTTAGTTGTTTTTTTGGAAAACGTCACTATTATGCGCCTGGAAAAAAACGGACCAGCTACTTCAGCTGTGGAATGTTCCCCTCACTGACTTAAGGAGACATCAGCACTATTAGCTTTGAAAAACAGGCTCAGTGGATAAAAAAAGTCTCAGTGGGATTTTGGAGCTCTCTGTGGCTTTGCAAAAGACTAGCAGTGCGTGGATTTAGATAAGCGTTGGTAGACAAGGACAAAGCAGGCAGTACCAGAGTTTGAGTGATACTCATTGTTTTTACATTATCATGCCATTATAGATCTCCAAGAAATGAGGTGGTTGTGTAGTTGATTTTGTGGGTGTCTTGAAGCATTTATTCGGTTGTGCACACAACTAGAAAGCCAGATAAATCTCAGAAATGGAACTTCAACCAAAACATACTAAAAGCTTTGAAGAAGGTTAACCGATTGGAAAAGGCATGATGTACAGTCATTGAAGGTCATTGCAAAAAATGTATAATAATATATGCATATAATATAACCAATAAGGCACAAAGTGATCTTGAATAAAGCCAATATACCACAGTTAAGAACTGTTCATAGGAAAGACACATTGTGGATTGCCGGGACATAGCCTTCACCCAAAATGTATATACTGCTTCTATAAACCAATTACAAACACAATTAGAACAGTAAAAAAGTATTTTATGTCCTAACCATAGTATCTCTTATAAACTGGGTGGTTTGAATGCTGATTGGCTGACAGCCATGGTATATTAAAACCCGGTTTACAAAAGAGTTGGGCCGCTGCGTAAAATACAAATAAAAACAAGCTTTGGTGCACTGGCCATATACCACACCTTGTGCTTTACTGCTTACATATTACATAATTAAACATGTTATTCAAACCTGAAAGCTGATTAGCTTATAAAGTCTGATGAGACTGTATACAACACGTATCACAAAACATGTGTTTTTACTGTTCTAATTTAGTTGGAAATAGGTTTATTATATATATATATATGTGTATATATATATATATATATATATATATATGTGTGTATATATATATATATATGTGTGTGTGTATATATATATATATATGTGTGTGTATATATATATATATATATATGTGTGTATATATATATATATGTGTGTATATATATATATGTGTGTATATATATATATATATGTGTGTATATATGTGTATTCTTTGGGCGGGATATTTAACACAACATTAACATTACATGTAACAATTTTGGCTCAATAGCGCCACTTTTACAACCATATACCAAAATCAAGGAAATAATCTATAATAACATGTGGCTGTGATTACAGATGCTATGTAGCCAAGGAACTATGGGCTCACAACATCCTCCTGTACTTCTTCTAGTGGTAGTACCTTGGTACTGTGGCGTTGTTTCTTGTTGATGGCTGGAGAGGCAGGCTGGCCTGGGCTAGGGACGGCACTGGAGCTGGCAGACGCATTGCCTGAGTGTAACAGAGCAGAACGATCCAGGGCAGAGAGGACCCCTACTCCTCCGGGTCCCCCAACACCCATCCCAGGGGCCTGCTGTTGGGACACCTTCTGCAGCTCTGCAGCCAGTTGCTTAGGGTCCACTCCTGGAGAACGCTGCCTGTCACCTACACACAGAGTGACAGATACATGATGATACATTATAATGACAACCCGCAGTAGATATTATGAAGCAGAAAAGGCAAAGTGATGGCAATCTTATGAAATATTATAATGGCAGCATGCTGTATTATGAAGCATGTAGTGATATACCAGGCTTCAGCTGGGAATGGTTCTCCAGGGCCTGAGGGTGCTCAGGGTCAGACAGCATGTTCAAATCACTGAAAGACAGGAAGGTCAAAGGTCATATGCAGTGCTTATCTACATCTATTGGGAACTAAAGGATAGAGGGAGGAAAACATATAGGGAAGGATCACGGGTGTGAAATATGTTTAACTTACAGTCTCACACACAGCTCTGCTTCTGAACACGACTGACCCATAATGCACTGCACCTCCTCGTAGGTCTTGCCCGTTAAGGGAACTCCATTCCACTCCAACACCTGCATTCCTACAGAGATTGAGAGACAGCGATAGTGACAGAGACAGAAAGAAGACAACAAAGAGACAAAGAGAGAAAAAGTAATCAAAGAGTACTTTCATGTCAGTAATATAAAACAGCACCACTAACATCAGACTTAAAGAACCTGTTCATAGTTTAGTTTGTGTCTGTTTCAGTCTGTTTCTGCCTGCATTGATATAGGTCCATTGGTAATCACGGAGGCAGGGCCTTGAGACTAGTTCAGACCAGGACTAAATGTCTTGTTCTTAATGAATAATAGAACACAGCACAACACAAAGCACAACTCAAACAAGGCTTAAATGACGGCTAGTGCCTTTGTTTCAAGTTTAGTTCACAGGGCCGTTAAGGCTCAGGCAGCATGCCACAGAGTCTAGCACCTGGATGGAAACAGAAAGAGAGAAAGCACCACAAACTCAAACCCATGCCTCAGCACTGTGGCTGCACTTACACAAATTAAATCTCGTCTTCAGATGAGACTCCTGCCTATGAAGCAAACTGTTGGCTGCCGTGACAAAGGATTGAATTGAATCTCTTCTGTGCAGTAAGAGTCAAGACCACAGAAACATTTACAATATGCTCCTGCTGTCCTTCCCCCACTCCTCATCCCATCCCCTCTTATCTCTGTCATTCTTACTCTATTTGTACCTGAGGGCACAAGTGTTCGGTTCTACAGCCTCTTTCACTGAAGTCTAAACATAGCAACGGCATAATGGCCATCTAGTCCACTAGAAAAACTCCTCTAAAACCGCAACAGCACAACATCACAACTATCCTGGTTGTTTCCATTCCTAAGAGGGCAGCTGTGTTCAAGATCATAGACTAAACATTGTCACAAGCAGTCAACACAGAAAAAAATAACTCCACTCTCTGTATAACGCAATCAATTACAGACTGTAGAGGTAGCATTACTGTTTGTTTTTGCACGTCAGACTCCTCCCCCTTCTGAGAGTCAAATCATGTCTGTTCCATTTCACTGGTATCACTGCCAGGGTGTGACATCACAACTCACTTCTGTAAAGGTGCGATGTAGAACATAGAAAATGTGTTCAGCTGTCCCATTGGAGAACCCTTTAGAATGTTTCTTCAGCTGCCCTATTGGAGAACCCTTTAAAGAACCCTTACAACCCTCAGAATCATTTTGGTTCCATATAGGAGTCTTTCAAGAATCTTTTAAGAATTCTGCATGGAACCATAAAGGGTTGTCCTACAGGAAAAGCAAATACATTTGGAACCTTTTTTTTTTCTGAGGGTGTGTTCATAAAGTCATTGTGACAGCAAGAGTGAGTATGTGAACCCTGTCTCACCCTTAGAAACATCCCTAATGGCAGGGGATTAGGCTGTAAAATGATAGAGAAGCAAGCTTACCCTCTAATTCAACTCAGCAGAGCCGGATGATCAAACATTTGTATCAAATAACTTCATTTGCATAATTTCTAATCCCTTTCCTATATGTTTTATATATTATTATAACTATTACTGTATATTTTTTAGTATTCCCAAATATAGCTCCTGTGTAATTAGGCCATCAAACAGTTGTTTGTCATAGCTAGTTTGACGTGGTTTCTAGACAGTGGAATGTCACAAAATTCTTCATCAAGTCATGTTGGAAGAATTTGAAAAGGTAATTTGTTTCAACTGTTAAATGAAACCGCTCACTGCGTGGCCATGACCTAACCACTGTAGTAATATTTTACCAAGGGGAAAGGCTGGCAAGTTCCCCTGCACTGCTGCCTCCCCTCTGGCCTCGTCCTAGAAGATATTCAGCCAGGAGAAGGGTAGTGAGGCCTTCCAGGCAACGACTGCCAAGACCCATTTCACTGAGCCCGTCACCAGTAGGCTGCTCCAGAGACTACATAGTCGCCCCAGGAAAGTGGTAACGATGGGCACGTCTCAAGTTACATCCGCTTTTCCGGCCCGCCCGCCACCTCAAATGGATCCAATTTACTTTCTATGGATCAAGGACGGTCATTGACGGTTTGTGGATCTCTTTAAGGGTTTGTGACCGTTTGAGCTGTTCTGGAATGTCAAGACCTTTGGCCACGGTCAATGTTATGCACATTAATTCGGCAAACTCTAGGCGTTTATCCAATGGAAGTAGAGTCTTTGTTCAACAAGTGAGGATCTTCCTAATGGGACCTTTGTTGTACTGCAATGGTACATCTGAATATTTGTTCCATTTGAATATATTTTGCTACTAAAGGGAGGAGGAGCTAATTATAGCGGTTGCAGCTTTTATTTTTTTTTTACTGTATGACCCTTGCCACCCTGTAACCATACCCCTGACTGTAGTGTGCAATTCGGGGAGAGGATAAATGTGGGTGGAGTCAAATGTTTGATGATTACGTTCCTCGGATTTCATATGTTCTATGTGCCATCTTTAATCCTTGTTGATATAGTATAGTTTACCGTTCTTCTCATATAATGTGGATTTTCCGGGATTTTTATCTGGCATCCCGGCTTCCCCAGGCAACCCCCGTGTTTGACGTCATAACGCTATGAACTGTGGGCAATTTCATCAGGCAAGTCTGCAGAAATGTGGACTTACGAAAAGGGTGCATAAAGGGCTCAAAATGTCGGCAAACGAGCCCTCATGCACTTGACAATTTGATAGTGGGACAGCCCTAAGTCCTCACAGACTTGGCAAGAACATGCTTCAAAGTCTGTGAGTCTGTGAGTGTGGACATTGAGATTGTTGGGGTCCCAGGTGTTTTATTTAAGTTAGCACTGTGTTACAGAAATGAGTTGTATTTATTTAGCATTAAGTTGTTTGTTTTATACGGCAGCACTACAGAAACATGCTGCCTGGGCATTAAACACACATTATAAGTGCTCATGATTGGTGTTAAAACAATTCTAACTCAATTATCAAATGAAATCGAATTCCTCCTTAACTTCAATGTATTAAAAATGCACTTATTTTATTATAAAAAATAATGCTATTAAACATTTGCATTTAAATTAAAAATGTTAATCTATATAAACAAAGTGCATATAAATCTAACCATTCAACACGAATACACTCTGATCAGCATTATTCGAATGATTTTGTACCTTTGAACTGGTGTGTGCAGGGCCCCATAAAGGACAGACCTTTTTGAAGAGGCGACTTGCAATTATTGAAACTGAAAGTTTTGCACCGTATCGTCATTGTATGCATATATTACATTCTACTGTATGCAAGATATGCTCTTAAAACCGCTTCGTTCCGGAACCAACCAACACTATTTTGCAGGCGAATTCGCGCAGGAACAGTGGACGTGCAGCATAAGCCAACGAACTCTGAAGCCGTGTGACATTTGAAGACCGATGATCGACATTAACGTGATGGCATGATCACCACTTTTTACGCTTAATCGTTACTGACGTTGGCAATGTTGAATTTAGCTTACCAGTATTTAAGTGCAACTAAGTAGCCAAGAAATGAGCAATCGAAAACAATTTAACACTTTAGTCTTTTGGAAATAGTAAGCGACCTATATTGTGATCCGAGAGTTTCATGCAAAGGGGACACGCAGAATTAACGTCAAATAGGTAGGTAGGAATGCTATTTCATCGGGCATTTCAGATTGTTTATTGTAGCAGCTTGGTTTGGTTTTGCTGGTGCACATTGCAGTTTGGCAAAACTGCTCTGCGTGGCACCGCAGCTTATCTTCCTATTCTTCGCTCCACTTCGCCGGAGTACTAACCACCTGGCAGAGAGTGATGGCAGCAGCGCACCCCGAGGACCAGGCCCGGTATGGGTAATCCAGAGAATTCCCGTTGGCAGCTCAACTTTGGGACGCTCGACGGTCTTGTTTTACATTTGTCATGTTAGTCTAACTTATCTTAAATACTACACACGTTCTGCATACTGACACCGCAGCCTCTGCATGGGTTGTAGCATGTGAGGGAGTTCTCCCCTCCCGAATAGAGTTGGTTGGGTCCATAACCTGTCTTTTCCAAAACGTTTTCTCAGGTAGGCTACGGATAGCTGGGCGGACCCTACCGTACCGATATGCATCTGGGAGTGTGGATGGGAGTAAGAGGCAAGGAGGGGCTGAAAGCCAGGTTGAAAAAAATAAAGGATGCTGCCAAATGTGCCAACTGTACCTATTTATTTTTTAAGAGGACAAACACAAGTGGCAACTGGTAGAGATCTAAGCCTAATGATTAGCATTAGCAACGTAATTATTTGGCTAATATCGTTGTAGGGTTGTCAACCTATGCGCAAGCAAAACATTAAATTGAATTAAAAGGTTTGCCTTTTTGTATCAACGAATATATGGCGATTCATAGACTTAACTATATGGCGATTCATAACTAAACTAAAGCTTGATCTGTGTGTGCAGTGAAATGACCAATTTTAATCTATAAGATTATAGACCAAATAGCTTTTTTACATTAATTCTATATTTGGTTGATAATGAGACTTGGGGATCCAAAAGATATAAAGACGTATGTATCTTCTCCGTAGTCATTGTCGTTCCTTCCGGTAAACAAGGTTAGGAGATCCGAAAGAGCCATTTATTTAGTTCATCGTTCATTCTGGGGAACGAGATTCGAAGGTGTCCTCCCTCTCCTCCTAATCTAGTGGTGTTAATTCAGTTCACTACAGTCCTGAACACGTGTCTTCCCTCTTCTCCTCATCTAGTAGTGTTAACCGTGCCCTACAGTCCCGAACACGTGTCCTGTGTCGGTTCTCTGTGTCTTTCCTTGTTAAAACAGTAATTTGACAGAAAGTGGGGGAGGGCTGCTAAATAAGGTTTCTAATGTGATGGTTTGCATATGTGTGTCTGTATGTCAGTGTGTGCTATACTCAGCATAATGAAGAAATTCGATGCTCATTGTTAAGGAGTAGAGTGAGTAGTTATCTTGTCTAGCTAGCGTATGTCTCAGAAAATAAGACATGTCAGTTACAAACACTTACGTAATCAAAGGATTGCACATAATCTTTCACACACACAAGTCAAACGCCCTCAGAAAGCATTGGTAAAAATTCACAATGCGCTGCCACTGGCCTGATAACATTAATACAGTATAATACATTATTTTCTTAAACCATCAGCTAATCTGCTCAGAGCTGTTATCTGACATTGACGAGTCTACTATGTCTTCCAATGCACTTCTGTAATAATTCATTTCTTCCATCTTAATTTATATCATTCTCATATTCCACCTATACCATACAGATGAACATGTGCACACAAATACCTTCCACTACTTTTGCTGTCTGTTCGGCCACTCCTCCAGGCGAAACCTTGGCAATGTAGGCTCCGATCTCCCCACGACTCCCGGGAATCTCCTTCCCTCCCACCACACGAATCCCCAGTCCATTACCTGGATGGAACAGTGCAATTCCATGAGAATTATTTCAGAGAATATTTGAGTTGTGTTTGTGGTTGGTGGAAGGGGTGCCGTGTTCTACCCGAGACACTGGTGTCCTTGGGGTCTCTCTGTAGTTTGATCCGGGTGTGAGGGAACGTATAGCGAATCAGCTTTGTCTGGAAGAGGAGCATGGATTACATCTCAGCATGTCACTATGACCGAACACGCACCATCATTTATAGTATATAATGAGGAAGTGTGGAAAGAGCGGTTTGTTTCTAGAATTGGTTGATTTACAGAAGCTCCTCACCTGTCTTCTGTCTTGAGGTTGTCCGGTTTCCCCATGTTGTCTTTCTGCAGGCTTATCAAACCAGTCGGTGTCTTCCCTCCTCAGGTGGTATGCTACACAGATACAGGTGGAAAAAGGGTAGTGAAGAGGGGACAGATGGAGACAGGATAGAGAAGAGAGGACAGACAAGGACAGGTGTCGACAGGATGGAGAACAGGACAAAGACAGGGTGGTGAGAGACAACAGAGAGGTGGAGAAGAGGGGACAGACAGGGACAGGTGGAGACCAGGTGAAGAAGAGGGGACGAGAAAGATGGTGGAGAAAAGGGGACAGTGACACAAAGAAGACATAGTCAATGGCCAAACATTTACAAGCAGAAATAACTTTTTCCAAATCAACCATTAGCTTCTAACCCTGAATCTTTACGCACTTCATGCATGTCTGCAGCTAATAACTGTTAATATCGTTTGGACTCTAAATCCCTTTATGGAGGATTTTTAGATCTAGTGGCTTGTGGTGGAAGCTAGGAGCCAATGTGAAACTGGACATGTTCAACACTCCCTCACAATATTACATAAACACATCCCTCAGTCTACGTCTACAGTTCCAGTGTGAGCAGTGATCTGAGAGCTGGACGGATAGGTAAAGACAGAGTGGTGGAGTCCCGGCTCTGTCCTATCCTCAGCACTTTCAGATCAGTGACCACTTCAGAGACTGTATGTGGATGGATGTAGTAGAACTAGGAATGGCATGCGTGCATGGGCATGCAGAGGTCCCCTGTGTATGTAAATAAACAGGTCATGCAGAGAGCAAGTAGGTCATGGCCACATTAGACAGACTGAGGGTGGAAGGGGAAGTCAGTAGCCTGGGAGACATCCCAGTACAGTTTAGTGTTATTAGACTGTTATTACCTAATAATAGCCTATACTGTAATAGACTTTCAAGTATTATTTACGTACTATTCAGTCATATTATTGTTGCTATAAAACATGACATTTGAGCCTTATCTGAGTGACCTTTTAATAGTGCATGAATAGAAATTCTAGCAATGGGTTTGATATACGATACATACAAAATAATTTATGTGGGTCATTCCAGAAATGGATTGGTTCACCACAACAGTATATGATATGTTCACAGTACATTACCATCCAAATATGGGTCATTCCAGAAATGGGTCTGACATGTTTGTGTGTGAAACCATCAACATCAGGTCATTGAGCACCAAGGTGCGTGGTGGGGTTGAGGGGTGGAGGCAGACATTCTGTAAGCTACATGGGATTGGGTGTGGTCTGAACTGGACTGTTCACACTGCAGTTCTCACCTTCTATGTTCCAGTTTGGGCCTCCGGCTGGGGTGTAAAGTTATACGTTTTAGAAATCACTACAAGACAACGTCAGTTTATCTAAAAGGGCAACGCAAGGTCCACTAATACTATATACCACATGCACCGAACAAAATCTTAGTCAGCGCATGCTTTGGAAGCAAATAAATACATTATAGTCTTTCAAGGAGTTTGCATTTCTGAACAGAAATGGATGAAAGATATGTGATAATACAGCAAATGTACAATGATTATAAAATGATCAACCTACAAATTGGTATATAATATATTATAAACATTGGTATATACTAATACAGTATATGTATATCATCAGATGCATAGCACTGCGTTAGATTACTTAAAGGCACCGGGACTGAAGCAGTCTAAACATTAAAGGTAGATTCATATATGACATCATAATGGGGTGACTTAATTGGTCTTGGCAAGGTGCCCTTCCTTTGAGGCATGGCTGTGTGTAATGATGTCATATTGTGAAGTGCTCCTTTAACATGGTGCTGCTGACTGTAGTAGTAGAGGCCAGGCGGCAGGGCCAGTGGCGAGGAACTAAACTAGAATACTCTACCGTGTCTGATACTCTCATGAAAGATTCTGGGATCATCTCTGTTCAGTGTCAGCATGGAGTCAGTTAGGGCTGGAACCAAGGCAGATAGACATTTAATTATGAAGGTTTAGGAAGAGCATTCTGCTGCTTATCAACTACTCACGGATCTATTGTCATAGTCAGTTTTGTAGTAAATATAACAATAAGCTCCTCAGACAAACAGTATATGCATGTTTATTAGGGAGTTGGTGTGTCTGTGTATGTGTATTTGTTTGTCTCTTCAAAAATATATGTTCAGATATGTAAAGAGAACTTATGTGAATAGGTGTTGCTATGCAGGCCCATTTGAAACATAGGGGCTTAAGCATAGGGGAATGTTTAGAGTGACTGTAAGCCTGGTTATAAAACAGGGATGCAGGACAGCAGTCGTTTCACACTACGTTCCAGGAAGGAGATCGGAAGAAAACACATTAAAATACTGAAAATTAGAAAAGAGAATGCAACCAACATCATGCAAAAGGCTTTATTGAAATGGAAACTCAAACACGTTTATCTCACAGCAACATGCATTAATACAAAACAAAAACGCACAAGATGGACAGAGATGAATATGATATTAATAAATATATACAGTACCAATACAAAAATTGACACTCATTCAAGGAAATGTTTTAATTTCCCTCTTTTCCACATTGAAAAACAATGGTGAAGACAGCAAAAATATGCAACATTAGATTCTTCAAAGTAGCCACTGTTTGCCTTGATTTGAGCCTTGCATTCTATCAACCAGCTTACTGAGGTGCCAGGAGTAAAGCTGTCCTCAAGGCAAAGGGTGGCTACTCTAAATGTATTTTGATTTGTTTAACTCCGTTTTGGTTATTACATCATTCCATATGGTCATAGTTTTGATGTCTTCACTATTATTCTACAATGTATGGAAAATAGTAAAAAGAAAGAAATAACCTGGAATGAGTAGATGTGTCCAAACTTAATGGTACTGTAAGAATCATAAAATACATCCACTATCAACATTGGCCCAAATCTGAAACTACAATTCAATAAATTAGCTACATATTCCTCAGAAAAATGTCACTGCCTTGCAACATTATTTATTTTTATTATTTTACCAGATAAAGTCAATTAAGAACCAATTCTCATTTTCAAAAACGACCTGGCCAAAGGCATATTTGCTTTCTGTATCATTATTGTTGTATAAATAACTGACTTGATTGTCTGAAAAATCTGCAGACCCACATATAATGTAGCAGTTAAGCAGTATACCTTTAAAATGGCTGCTGCCGGTGGGCCAAGCTCCACAGTAGCTTGGAGGGTGCTTGCAAAAGTAAATATATGTCTGCACAAAAGCCTGGCTTAGTTCCTATAAATGTCTGACATTGTTTTGTGTCTGGGGAAGAGGGGGAGAAAGCAGGAGTAAAGAGGCGGTGTTAAGAGGTGGTGTGGAAACATGATGCTTTCTCTTTCTGTCATTGTAATGTACCTAAATGGTTATAAATAATATTGTATCCAGATAGTAGAGTTTATCAGCTTATTATTTGTTATATATTAGTTAGTCTCCCACTTGTTAAAATATGTTATAACCCATTTCTCATTCCCCTCAAAAGCAGTCCTCAGAGGCACTTAAATTGTGTGCTATTTATGATAATGCATTGTTAATATATTTTTATTGCTCTGTATGGTTAGCAAGAAGCCCTGTACCCCATAATACACATCTGGTCAGAGATGAAAGCAGGATGGCAAGTTGAAAGAAAGAGAAGACAACTGTAGCATGCTATCACATGATAGATTCTGCAGCACTGACACACATATCTCATATGTGATATCAACAATGTTATATATCAGTGAAGGAGACCATAACATGTAGTGTTGCATGCGGAGATGTAACAAGACAGACACTGACACCAGAATAAAACTCAAACAGTCATCTGACAAAAGTAAGAATGGAAGATGTGAAATTATAAGTGATTAGGACACCAGAGGAAACAAGTCGAAGAGATCTCAGGCAGACAAGCAGTCAGGACCATGCGGTAGCTACCCATAATCAGGGTGCTGTGACAGCTTCAAAAGCCAGTTACCTTCGCTGTCAGACATGGCTCCCCCCAGGTCGTCCATAATGAAGGCTATGTCTCTGTCAAAGACCCCGCTGTGTCCCCGTGTAGCCCTAGACTCTTCCCTCATGTGCTGCTGAACCTCCGGCAGGGAGTGGCTGGATCCAAACTGGTCTCTGGAATCAGCTGAGATAGGCGGGAGAGGGCCGGCTGAGGCTCTAGCCATGCCCATGGGCTCCCCCACTGGGCTGAGAGGGCTCTCCTCCTCAGAGTTTTGGGCCACGATGGGTATTCTCCCACGGCTCTGGCTGATAGGCAGACTGGTAGGCTTGGTCCTGGCCACCCCAGAGCTGAATGCTGCATCCAGGGCCTCCCCCTCGCTCTTTAACCTGAGAGAGGAACTGGACAGGTCCCGTTTGATGGACAGATCAAGGCCATAAACAGAGGTGGGGCGTGAGTTTGGTCGTGAGGAGGGGCGAGAGCGCGTGCCACTGGGGTAGGTGGCGTCGTCTTGGAGGGTAGACCTCAAGATTTGTCCCCCTAGGCCAAGGGACTGGCCTATAGAACCTGCTAGGTTAGCTCCAAGGGAGGATCCCAGGTACTTCTGCTGCTCAGACAGACTCTTCCTCAAGCCAAAGTTGATCTCGTCCTGGAGCTGTCTGGCTCTATTGGACAGGTTTGTGGCCGACGAAGGTCCAGAGCCCAGGAAGCTGCCGTAGTCCGGCTCCAAGTCTCTGCTCTCCTGGATAGGAGAGAACTTGGTAATCTTAGGGTCCATCAGGGCAGCCTTCTTCTGGTTCTTGATCTGTTTCTGATAGAGTACGGCAGCAGGAAGCTGCTTGGCAGCCTGTTTCTCCAGAGTGAGCCGGCTGATGCTGTACTTATCAGCCTTAGGGAAATGCCTGTAGCTTGGGTCTGTAGGGATGTATTGCGGTATGGCCAAGCCAGAGAGGTGCTCTAGACTTTCTGTGCCCCGTCTGAACTCCTGCTTTATCTGCTGTTTCAGGAGTTTTAACTCATAGGGCTCCTCCATAGAATTCTCGTCTCCTTTACCATAGCTGTGAAGCCTTGAGTTACCAAGGAACTCGGCAACCTAAACAAAGAACATCATTTGTCATCATCACTGTCATACTCACAACACCAGTGAATAGGAAAATGCAGAAAACACATGTGTTATAAAAGATAGCCCACATGACACAAAATAAAACAAACATGTATATATTTACCTCTGCGGTGCGCCTGGCCTCAGCGGCCCGGAGCAGTCTGTCAGCCTTGGAGAGGTCCTTATCTGGCAGACTGAATCCTGAGCTCAGCGCTGCAGATCCCAGCCCTGTGGAGCCTTTAGTTAGCTGCTCTATATCCTCTATCAGAACATAGTTCCTAGCATTGTGGTGGTCGATGTCAGCATAGAATGACTCAGTAGAGATACTGGACATTGGGCTGTAGGCCAGGCTCCTCTCATCCAGGCCCATCCTAAGTTCCAGGCTGCCGTACTTCCCGACCCCATACCCCCCATCGCAGGAAGAAGGTACGATGATCATGGGTTGGTTCCGAATCACCTCATAGTTTGTGGTGTTTTTGGACTGGTAGCCGGATGTCTGGGCTTGCTGATGGGAGAGGGAGCCTTCGGGGTAGGACAGGCTGGACACCGATGAATAGACTGACTGACTCTGGTAGGGATGCTGTTGGTAGAGGGCCTGCTGCTGATACAGGGTCTGTTGGGGGTAGTGGCTGGTGGCCTGGGTCTGGGGGACATACTGGACATAGTGGGAGTAGGGACTAGTCAGAGTAGAGTACTGGGAGTCGGTTTCGGTCTGAGGGGGGATGAACTGGTCGAACTCGGACTGTGGAGCCGTCCTGGGTCTCTCCAGGCCATGGCTGCCCCCTCTTGTCTCCCTGATGTTGCTGACCTCGCTGTCTGACATGTAGTCTCTCTCCTCAGCAACACCCTGCAGGTAGGCCCTCTCCCGTTTCTCCCTCTCCTGCAGCAGGGCATCCTTACGACGGTTGATGCCCATTTCCAAGTACCTGTTGGGATTACATTAACATTATATTAAGTCCAAATAAAACCTGTTTTCTACATTTGAATTGCCTGATTCACACACAAATTAATAAATGACCTCAGTTTGGCATCAATCTCTTTTTCTTCCTCGTCCAGCTCAGCCTGTTTCCTGCGGAGCTTGGACGATTCTCTTTCCACCAGGTCCAGCTCCTTGTCAATGTCCTGCAGGATCTTTGCCCGGGCCATTGTGGTGTTACGGCCGAGCCGTCGACGAGCTGAGTTGGTGCTGAAACCTGAAGGGCCGGTCAAAGGGTCATCCTCTGGCGGAGATTTGGGAAGGGTCCTCTTAACCTTCTTTCCGGTGCTTGATGGAGAACCCCGTCCCTGAGCAACCAACAGGAACAAATAGATACATGGTAACAGCTACGTTTTTACCGGACAAATGCATGCAATTTGTGTTTTGCTATGCTGTGTGTCATTTTTAACAATATATTAAGGATGAAGTATTTGAACTACAGTGACTTACAGAATAGATGTCTGTGTAGTGGCAGCCCATTCTGTCCTCTGTGGTGGGACTGAGAGACTTCTGTCCAGGCTTCAGCATCCTAGTGCCGGAGGAAAACCTGGACAGGTCAGCAGTCAGCATCTTCTGACCTCCCTCCATGGCTTTACTAGGGGAGAGCGGGGACACGGGAGAGTATAGCACCTTGGGGGACTTGGGGGCGAGATCTGCCTTAACTGGCGAGTGGCGCCTTCGATCTGTTTCTGTCTGGCAGCTGAGACTGCCTCCTCTCTGAGAGTTCTCCGGGGCTGAGATGTGTTTGATGATCTCCACCTTGGTGTCCATCTGGATGCCAGGGCGCTTGATGCTGCCGGAGTGATCAGTCTGGACAGAGATCTCTGCCACGGTCTGGATGGCAATGCTGGACACCTTAGAACCGCTGTGTTTTCCGTCACCGCTGTGCTTGTTTGTGCGGGGGCGCCGCCTCGACCGGGTAGGCGCGTCCCACTCATCCTCCTGGTCCTCCTCGTCATCAGTCTGAATGCAGCTGTCTACACCCCTTCTGTTGTTTCTCCTCCTTCTACCCACATTTGCCCTGTCTAATGAGTCCTCATCGTCTGTTTGGACGCCGCTGTCCACTATCCTCTTTCCTACCACTCCTGTTCCATACCCCTGATCACCTGGCTGCTTCAGCCCTGCAGGGAGTGTCCTACCAAGCTGCAGCTGATCCTGACCCCCACCATCTCTCTGCCCCCTGCTGGTCATATACTGTACCCCCCCTTCTAGCTGGGTGACAGAGGATGAGGTGTTGGATTCATCCCTAACAGGCCAGTATTGACCGTTATCCCCTACCCCGGCATACTGTGCCTCTAGAAGGTTGTCTGAGGATCCTGTAGTGCCGTAGTGCTCCTGGAGTTGGCGCTGTAGTTGCACCTGGAGCTGTTGGATTTGCTCTAGCTGTTCCCTCTGCTGGTTGTAGGTCTCCTGCTGAGCTACAAGGTGTGCCCGGTGCTCCTCTTCCTGTTGCATTAACAGCTGCTGTTTCAGAGCCTATGGATTTGAATAAAACTACATTATCACGGCCATCATCTTGCAATATCAGAAACAAGCCAATTGAAAACATGCATGAACAGTGAATTAATATATATTTACACCGGCGACATATACACACAAATGTGTACCTGTAGCTCCTCAAGCTCTCTCTGCACCATAATCTGTTCCTGTTCCCGATAACGTTGGATCTCCTGCCTTTCCCACTCCAGCTCCTCAGCCAGACACAGTTGCTTCAGCTTCTCCAGCTGCAAAAACTCTCGCTCCATTTGGTACTGTGTAATCTTGCTGTCTTCTAGGCCGGGAAACATGGGTGATGAAGCCAGGACATCAAGAGATGCTGCGATGGCCTCTAGAGTCTGGTCGGAGTACAGGTCAGGAAAGCCTGTCATGATGTCGGCCAGAGCGCTGGGCAGTAGGTTCTTGGGCAAGCTAGTACCCATGCTGATGATCTGTTGGCCAGGGTCGGTAGGGAGGGTAAAACCATAGTGGTGTGGATCTGGGGCTAGCTGTTCCTGGTGGGTTGCGGTAAGGGGTAGGGTGGTGCTGAAGATGGACCCTGGCTGGGTGGTGATGGCATATGTAGAAGGAACAGGGGCTGGTATGGAAGAGTACACCATTCCATCTGAGGATCTTAGGACACTATAAGTAGGGACCTGGGAATATGGAGCAGTGGATATCCCAGTATATGCCCCAGCAGCTTTACTGGTGTAGTCTAGTGCTTCACCTGTCACGGTGGGTCCAGAAATGTAGGTTTAGAGCAATCATCATAGCATTATATACATGTTCTTTACAAGAAAAAGCTAAGCAGATTTTACTTTAGGAAATCATGTCACTAAGCATGCAGGTGTATTTAGTCTAGCCAGCTAGCATGACGCAAAGCCAAAATAGTGTGGGAGAACACGCAGGCATACGCATGCATCTGTGTAAAAAGAAAAAGACAAAAGAAACAGAAATTAAGTTTCATCATGACAGTTTCCATAAATCATGCAAAAGTAAAGCTAATGCCCATTCAAATCATATTTAAAAGAACAGAGTGATAACAGTGTTATCTAAGAATAAAGAAAACTCAAAGACAAAATAAAAAAAGCATAGAAATGAAACTAGCTGAGTTACATCAGCCGTACTAACCTGCTGACATATTACCCGCTGTCAGGTCGATTGCGCTGTCTGAGGCGCCGCTATAGTCATATCCAGTCTTTCCATCATAGAGAAACAGTCCTGCATCAGCCAGGTTAGTCTCAGACATGGCCTTGCCGTTCATACCCTTCATGCCGTTGACCTCAGCATGATCATACTGGTAATGGTCGTCTCTGTACCCAAATCGGTTGTCAGGCTGAGTAATAACCGGCGGCTGTGTCCTACAGCTACCTGTGAAGGGTAGCTTGTAGATGACATCACAGCATACACTTCTGCCAGACGTCAGATCAATAGGTGTCCCATCATCCTGTACGACATTGGTCACCACACCCGGGCTGGTGCTGGACAGTGCCACCATGGCCCTGAGTGGTTTCGAGGTGGACAGATCAACAGCCCCTGCCGGCTCGGAGGGCATGATCCTGCCATTGGTAATAGCGGGGGTCATGGCCACTGAAAGCCTACTGTCTACTGTGGCGGCTCCGTATGACAGATTGATTGGTGTCTCTGTGTCAACAACTGCTACCGTCTTGATGACAGGAGGAGAGTCCACACGCCTGTACACTATCTGTGCTAGAGGCTCAAAAGGTTTGTATGTAGTGAGAGGGAGAGGCATTGAGGCAACATATCCCTGCAGATCTAATGGCTTTTCTGCTGGCTCGTTGGTATATGAGGAAATGGTGGCTGAGCAAGTGACGATAGTAATGCTACCAGTGACAACAGACAGTGTTGTTGAGGGGGTAATATCAGCACTGAGGTTCACTATCTCTGGCTGCACTGCTGTATGTCGCCCACTTGAATCGCTAAAGATGGATTGGCGACTTGATTCGTGAGGAGTCAAATCTATCCCTGAATCGGTCATCTTGACACCTACTTTAATAGTGCGGAGGTCAATGGCATCACCAGAGAAGGTTTTCCCATTCTGTTTTAGAGAGGGCTGAACTTTAGCAAGGTCTGGTTGGATTGTGATGGCCACTGCATTGGAGGCAGCAACCTTAGGCAGCCTTTCATGAACCACTGACACAGTGGTTCTCTGGACCTCGGTGGTAACAACCTGAGTGACCAGGCTTGGCAGGCTTTCTGGGGGCCGGGCCGAGGTGGAAATAGAGGTGGAGTACACGTGGCTAAGGCTGGATACCACTTTCTCAGGCCCACGAATCTCCTGACTCTCAACTGACTCCTGGTGGAATTTCCTGGTGATGGTTACTGGGGCCACAGTGATGGTCTGTGGAGTCTCCAGGACAGAGGGAACTGACATTCTTCTGGTATAGGCTTCAGTTGTAATGATCTCCAGTGGGGTACCATATTCTGATGAATAAGTCAGGACTTCTGATACTGCCCGTGGCGGATGCCCTAATGAGGAAATAGATTCTCTCCTGTACGGGACTTCAGTATGAAATGTCTCCAAATGTCCGTCTGTCTCTGCAGGCATTGTGATAACCTGGGCCATACTTTGGGGCTGCTGCATTGTTATTGATGCTCGTCCTGTAGTGGAAATGGCCTCGGTTGTAACCACCTGGATGGGTGTTTCATATTCAGAGGGGTAGGCTGTTATTTGATCAATTGTGTATGGTTGGCCTCCAGAGGATATGGATGTCCTTTTAGTGGTAGAAGCCTCAGTCGTTATAGCCTCAATAGGCATTACATACTCTAAAGGCAAAGTTATCACCTCAGCCACTGCTTGATGTTGTTGTGCAGATGATGGAATTGATGGCCTTTCCTGCTGTAAATACATTGCTGATACCCCTTTGATGGTCTGTGGCTGGTGAATGTCTAATGGTATTGATGCATTTCTAGACATGGCATCAGTTGAAACCACCTCTATCACTGATTGTGACTGATGCATGGCTGAAGGTGTAGATTCTACATGGACCTGGCCTGTCACAGCATCAGTAGTTATCTCGTGCTGTGAAGGCATTGCAAATACCTCTGCCATGGTTTGTGGTTGTTGCATCTCTGATGGTATTGATTCTCTTAGTGACGGTGACTGATGCATGGTTGAGGGTTCAACTTCTAGGTGGACCTGGCTGAAAAGAGCTTCATAAGGTATCTCCTGCTGTAAGGGCATTGCTGATACTTCAGCCATGGTCAGTGGTGGCTTCATTTCTAATGATATTGATGTCCTTCTAGACATGGTGTCAGTTGAAACCACCTCTATCAGTGATGGTGACTGACGCATGGTTGAGGTAATTGCTTCGGAGGACATTGCTGATATCTCTTCCATGGCTAGTGGTCGTTGCATTTCTAATGCTGTCAATTCCCCTCTAGACATGGCCTCAGTTGAAATCACCTCTATCAGTGATGGTGACTGATGCATGGTTGATAGTGTTGATTCTAGGTGAACTTGGCTGACAACAGCTTCATCAGGTAACTCCAGCTCTACAGGCATTGTGGACATTTCTGTCATGGTTTGTGGTTGGTGCATTTCTGATGGTATTGATGCTCTTCTAGAAATAGCCGTTGTTGACACCACCTCTGTCAGTGATGATGACTGATGCATGGTTGAGGGTATAGCTTCTGAGAACATCCCTGATACCTCTGTCAAGGTTTGGGGTTGCTGCATTTGTAATGGTATTGATGACCTTTTACATAAGTCCTTAATTGAAACCACCTCTCCAGGTATGTCCTCCACTGATGGCAAAGTTATTACCTCTGCCACATATTGTGGCTGCTGAGGTAGAGCTGGTATTGAGGTCCTTCTTCCAGATGCAATAGCTGTAGACATTTCTACAGAAACCTGTGGCTCTGTCATTACTTCAGACACTGTTTGGTCTGGCTGGGCTGTTGGCTGTATATATGGTTTCTTGACTGGAGCTGGGACACTGTGTACCTGAATAGGGGTCTCTGACCCTGCTGAAACTGTCACCACCTCAGCCAGACTGTGTGGTGGCTGCTTATCTGATGGTATTGATGGCAGCCTTGTTGTAGCTTTAACAGCAACTGCCTCTGGGGCTGTTGGTGCTCCGACTGGTACTATTGCAGCTGTTGGTGGTGGCTGCCTTAGTGAGGGAACCGATGCTGTCCTGATAGTCGCTTGGGCTGAGAAGGCCTCAACGGGTGAATGTTGTTCTGATGGTGTAGTCCTAACCTCTAGGCCTGTCTGCTTAGTGGAGGGGATGGACCCTCTCCTGATGGGTGCTTGGACAGTGATACCCTCTGTGGGTGTGTTAGGCTCTGAGGGAAGCGTTATCACCACATATGTCTCCAGACACTTGGCATACCTAGGAGACATAGGGGACCTAGGTGAGGTAGCACTCATCTTAGACTCAACTGGGGTGGTTAAACTCAGGGACAGGGCATTGGGAGGTTCTCTGGTCCTAGGCAGTGTTGTTGCTGTGAATGGCTGTGATACACTGTCATTTGGAAGAACTTCTCTGGTCCTGGGAATGGTGTGACTGGCTGTAGGAACTACTGGAGGTTTCACACTCTCCCCTGGCCGGTGACTGAACACCAACCCTGCAGGGATGGACACAGGCTTGGGGGGGACTGGAGGAGGTGCAGAGGACTTATGTACAGGACTGTGGCCTGTGGTTGTTGCAGTTGCCTGTGACATTGTGACTGATGTTGAAACTGGCACAGCAGTTGGGACAGAAGGTAGGATAGAAACAGATGGTTTCTTGGGATAAACAGCCGGCTTGGGTAGGGTAGCAGGGGGTGGTGGATGAGTAGTAGGAGATGGAGTATCTGCTGCAGGTCTACATTTGTCTGAGCTGAGCACAGCAGGAAGAGGGGGAGCATTGGGGAAAGGAGCAACACTTGCAACTACAGGCCCAGTAATCATCTGACTACTGCCTTCAACCCCAGCAGAGGTGGTAGTCATTGCCACTGAGTTTGCCACAAGGTCTTGGGTTGTCTGGGCGAGCACAGACACATTCTCCACATTTGGGACTACAATGACCATGTGCCCTTGTCTGGTCGGGGTCATCATGACCTGAGGGACAGGCCCACTCTCTGGACAGACCTGCTCTACATGTGGCTGAATATCCACCACCACAGACTGTATGGGCTGCCCATTCAGACCAGTTCCCATGGCTGTAGTCGTCGTCATTGTCGGTGAGACATGTTGAATGGCCCTGATTGAGGTAGGCTCTGCTGAGGTCTGGGGCAGGGAGACTGACGTAGAGCGAGGTGGAGGAGGTGGTGGTTTTTTTTTGGTGGAAGCTTGTCTCTGGATTCGCCTGGTCCCTGAAGCAGGGACTACAGTTGGGGTTGGAGATGGAGCAGCAGCTTGGACAGGCACTGACTTCACAACTATAGCTGAGCCAGGCTCTTGGGCTTGGTGTGAAACCACAGAGGTGGTTGTAACAAGGTCTGGCATTTGGACAACAACTGGAGCTGAGGCAGTAACTGGAGCAGGGACTGTAGCCGGAGTTGGCACTGCACTGGGTGCAACTGGAACTGGGGAAGGTAATTGAGATGCTACTGGGCTTGGTACTGGAGTTGGTGCTGTGACCTGCACAGATGGTGGACCCTGAACAGATATCTGGGATGGAGATGTAACCAGGTCTGGCATTTGGATAACTACTGGATCTGATATCTGTACCACCACTGGGGCAGGGGCTTGGGCCTCAGAACTAGCATCGGTTCTAGTTGTTGCTGGTGTTGGTGCTTGAGTTGGATCTGTAACCACATCTGGGACAGTGACCAAAACTGCTGGTGGAGAAACCACCATAATGGGAGTGATAGAAGGTGGTGAGATATCAGCAATAGACTGAGCACCAAAGGCTTCTTCTGCTTTGGCCAGATCTGGTGTTGGAGTAGTGATTGGAGTAGAGTCAGAAGAGAGAGGGCTTTTGGCTTGGAATGAGGAAGAAGATGTAGCATTCGAAGCTGGACTTGTGACTGGTGTTGCTGGTGAGGTGGGCGGTGACACTGGAGATGGTGTTGTAGTCATACTGGGGGCTAAAACTGTCTCAGGGACAGAGGCAGGATTTGGAGTAGCTTTAGCCAGCAGAACCTCAGACGCCATAGTGATGGGTTCAATGTCAGCTGCCTCTGTTATTTGTATATCCTCAGAAGTTGGAGGGTACTCTACCTCTTTAGTTTCAGACTCATCACTAGGAGTAATATCAGAGGACACTCCTACTCCATACTCCTCTATTATACTTTCGTCCGTCTCATCCTCTCCAGAGGAACACTGTGTGATCTTCAAGTCTGGAATAGGGTAAAGAGCTCTCCTCAATACCATGTCTTGAAGAACTTTTGGCTTGGCAATGTCTACGTCAGGGCGTTTTGGAGGTTCAGATGGCCGTGGTGGAGCTGGACGTTTCTTTCTCTTCACATATGTAGAATCAGCATCTAACATAGGCTTTTCTCCCTCTGCCTCACCTACTTTGCAGCACTCAGCTGCAGCAGAAGATGGTGCTGTCACATGTATCTGAGGATTACCAATGTCCATAGCCTTCTTAAATTCCTGCTCTATCAACATAAGTTCCTTCTTCTTCTGAATCATCTCCTCATACACCTCTTCAGGAGACCTCAAACCTATCTTCCCTGACTCTTTAGCAGGGTCTATTTGGTCCTGCTCCAGTTGGGTGGAACTATGTTTAGCTTCAGGTTCCTCTACTAGAGACTCGTAGAGGTAGTCTTCTATGGCCATACCATCATACAGTGGCTCTATCTCAGGGACTGGCACTGTCTCTCTTTTAGGAGATCTAGCTTTCTGAAGCATATCCTCATATGCTTCCTCTGCACTCTTTAGTGGCTGTGAAGTACTGAATTTTATTTCTTTTGGGAGGGCTATCCTGGCCTCTGTGTGGAAGGCATCAGAATCAGACTCCATGCTAGGAGAATAGTCAGAGCCTGATGTCCTATGAAACTTTTCCAACTCCTGAGCCTGCTTTGCCTCTTCACTGGGTGAGGCATCTTCAATGGGAGACAGATTACTGGGTGAGGTTAGAGGGTGATCTCGTCTCCTCTGAGCTCGCAGCTCATCGTTATCCCTCTTGGATTTCTTGGAGCTCCTTTTCACCTGCTGCTGTTCCAACTCCGGTTTCTCCTTCTCCCTGATATGATCATCCTCCTCCCTGAACTCCTCCTCCTCTGAAGAGTCCTCAATATTGGATATGGGCTGGCCAGACTGCCTGTGCTTGGCCTTGCGGTGTTGTTTCCCCTCACCACTTCTCTTGTGGGTTGGGCTGCTATCACTGTCCTCTTCCAGAGAAGAGGCTGAGGTGGGGGAGGTTCCAGGGGTGAAGCTAGACACCTGGACGCTGGATGACCCCTCACCTTTGGACCTGTCGTCCAGGGAATCTGTGATGCTCTCTACCTCAGCTTCCCCATCCGTGCTCTTTGTTCTTTGCCTCATCATTGGCATGGCTTTCCTATACACAGTGGTGTGCTCAGTGAGCTCAGTACTCTCCCCAGTTGTTTTAGGCACAGACCCTGGGAGAGACGGTATCCTGCCTGCTTTGTCTTCATTATCCATACTGTCTTTCTTTAGCAGAGGCATTGCTTTGGCTGATGCGTAATCTACCTCAGCCTCCTTGGTCTCCTTTTCTTTGATTTCTTTGTCCATTTCTTCCTCCTCTGAAAGAGACATCTCCTCCTCTCCTGTCATCCCAATGATTTGCCTGCGGATGAACTCTTCCTCATCCACAAATGACTCAGGGCTATCTGAAGGGCTGTCTGTAGGGCTGTCTGCTTTGTAGTCCTCGCTGCTGGACGAGGCTGCTGTGCTGACTGCTATCGCACTTAATCTTCGCCTCTGGAGCTGAGGTGAGGGAGAAGGCTCGCTTCCGCTGCTCTCCTCCATTGGAATGTAACTCAGCCGTCTCTTCTCCCCATTCACCTCCTCCTTGGCGGGCAATGCTGCATCAGGGGTTATGTCCATCACCAGAACATCTCTGAGTGTCTTGACTTCCTTCGGCTCCTCCTCGGAGGTGTAGGAGCCCTGTGAGATAGGAAGTATGTCTGGTCCATCCTGAGGACTTTGGTCCCTGGTCTTTGTGTCACACCCAAATGGACTGACTGGGATGGATGGTATACCCACTACTACCTGGTCCACTAGGAGGGAGGCTGAAGTCTGGTCTTCCACCTTCTCCTGAAAATGAAAGAAGCGTAACATTTACCTATTCACAGATAATGAAATGAAATAAAAAGTATGTTGCACACCTTTGGTGTATTTTACCTCAGGGGTGTAGAAAATTAACATTTGACAACTATGGCATCATTTTGTGATCAGGAGTTCTAATATTAACAACAAATACAAATACTTTAATTAAAACTGTTGAATTAAGACTTGCCTTCACAGTCACCTCAGTAAGAGTCTGCTGAGGATCAGAAAGGACATAATCCATCTTTTGAACCAATGGTGTAACCACTTCCTTTACAGTAGCAGCAGTTGGGGCTGGTTGAGGAGTCACCCTCTCAATCTCTTCTGCTGCTTGGTCAACCTTCTTCTCATTTGCTTTTTCAACCATCTTTTCTGTTGCTTTCTCAACCTTATCCTCTATTTCTTTCTCAACCTTCCCCTGTACGTCTTTCTCAACCTTTAGCTCTGCTGATTTAGATAGCTTTGCTTGTTGAACCTTGGCCTCTGGACTCTCCTCCACTGTGGCTGGAGTAACTGCAATGGCAGTAACCACTGGGGCTGATAAAGAAGCGTGGGCGGTCATGGCTTCAGTCACCTGGATAGAGGCAAGAGGAGCAGTTACTGCTGCAGCCTCTGTAACGGGTTGTTCTGATTTAGGTGGTACAGATTGTGGCAACTCAGTCGTAGGAAAATCTGACACCGAATGTTCAATTTTTGCTGTCTTGGTCTTGGCAATGCTCACCTTGGGGACTTCCACATTAGACACCAGATCGTTTTGTGTATACAGTGTTGGCTCTGAGGTAAGAACGATCTGGGATGGGGGCTGAGTTTTGGGTAGAGTTTCGGTCGTGATTGTAGCTGCTGTTGCAAGCTGGGGCTTTAATTTTGTGGATGTCATTACAAGGAGTGGTTTGGGTAGGGTCTGGATGGGTTCTGGTTGGGCCTTCTCCATTTCTGCCAGTTGTCCTGAGAGAGCTCTTTGGGTCTGGCAGTTTAGACACAGCCATTCCGTCTGTCAACAGAGAAAACAGCACAAAGTGATAACTTGTCAATTCATCTTCAGACATAGCTATTTATTCAGGCAATAGAGAGACATGGGACATGACACTGTTGGTAAATATTTTCTACAGACAGGGATTGGCTTCACTCTAATGCCATGACATGGCTTTGTTCAAAGGAGTTCCAGAAATAACAACTGCTCTCCACAAAACACAATACACAACAATGTGCTGTGTAATAGAGATTAAAAAAAACAAAAACATTCATCAGCAATACAAAAGCAGTAGCATTTTTTGTTACTCCACCCTTATGGCTACTGTGAAGTGCTACAGTGGAATTTTCTGGTGCGTCTCAATCTGACTCCTGAGGTTATGAAGACAGCAATGATGGATGATATAAACAGTCGCTGCAGTCAAAACATTAATGCCATCCATGCAGCTGTTTAAGACATTTTGCCACTGTTTATGGACTAGGTATAAGGTTTCCAACAACAAAAAAACAAATCTGCTCACAGAATGCCTGAGCCTCAAGCAAAGAAAACTCCACAATACGATTAGGTTAAAACACATCAAGCTCTTGTCAAGTACAGTATCATATACAGAACAAATCTCTTACCTTGCCAGAAAACAAATGACATCATACTGCTACATACTGGTATTAAATCACTTAACGCAGTCGCATTATCTTTTTCTTCCATTTATTTCAGATTAAATTACTTAAAAGCATTTCCAGTGAACTGATGAAACAGAGAGTGCTAGTGGCAGGCAGCATTGCTACTACTACCTCTGCAGAGACTGTGAGGACGTGATATTGGAAGCAGAGCAGGAGATGATTGAGCAATCTTTACTATCCTCCTCTCACTTTGAATCAGAGAAACCTACGTGCCTAGCACATTGTGAACACAATAGTAGTAAGATACTGAGAAAAACATTCACCTGAACAAATTTGTGCAAATATTTGCATATATTCAAATAAATTAGATCACTACAGGAATTCTAGTACATAAACACACGAAACGCATGTGGCCAGTATTTATGACAGCACAGAAACAATTGTGGGAAAATCTTAAGCTACTGAACATAAGCCTGTAGTTGGATCCAACATTAATTGTGTTTTTCTCCAGTGCATTTTAATGGGGATGACAAGGATGATATAGTTTGATTCTTGGATTAGGAATAGAAGAAATTCAACGGTTAGACCACACACGCACACACACTCCCAAGAGGATTAGTGGTGGTTCATGTAAATGAATATTTTTCATGGGGTTGTCACGTGCCGATGGGAGCTTTAGTGAGTGATGTAACCCACCCTCTGTCATGATCAGGCTTAGGCCTTCAGTATACACCACACCCAGCTGTGCCAGGGATCCCGTTTGTGTTCTTAGAAATAATCCTGACATTCGTCCACTACCCTGCACTTGCCATGTAAACATCTGGTGTCAGGGGTCTGAACTAACAAGCCTTGGCTTCATATCTTTACCTTATGCTTACAACAGACACAATAGTCACACCGATCCCTATTTGTACACCAATTTCAAATATTGGGAAAAATCTTGTATACCATATACAGTTACCATAATATTTCATTGCAACTGACAGTAGGGAATTTAATCAGAACCAAACAGGAGTGACAAAGCAATTTGATACTTTTGAATTCCTGCCATCTCAGAGCAAAGTCAGCACAGAATGAAATGATCCGTCAGAGTTAATTATTTTACCAGCAGAATAGGTGCTTTCTTTAGACTGAAATGAAATGCTCTCTCTCTGTCCTTACATTGTGTCCAACATCACTGCAAGGTAATAGCTCAGACAGTCATTACCTGTCTTTCCAAACGCATGCTTCTCTCTGAGACCTGATTGGTGGCTCGCTGCAAAACTCTGAAAGAGTTATGTTTTACTTTCCTCATCAGTCAGCTGAGTAAGCACGTCTGTTTTTCATAGAACTATACTACTGTGAGAAATAGCATTAGTAGCAGGAATAACTGGAGCAGTAAAAGTGCATCTAGAAATAATTATCTTCCTCAAAAGATTGTTCAAAATGTATTAAGTTGAAGCTATTGTCAACTATGACCTCATCATTCAAAGATATTACGCTGAGGATCCTGTATGTTAGGATTAATTAGCAGAGGGAGCAGAGTCAAAATATCCTTATTTAGTAAACTCAGGGAAATTCATTGATTGACTGAAATGTGTCAAAAATTTCCCATTTGATCTTATATCCATTTCAGATAATGTTTATATGGTTTTTATTGCATATACAAATTATTACTTAATGTTCTTTTCCGTGATCTATGTTCAGTTCAACCTTTTCTTTGAGTCTGAGCACACTTCAAGTTATTGTAGTCTTTTTCCAGGTGATGTCTGGATCTCGAATTTTTTGAGAGCAGAGTCGTGTTCCTTCCAGAGGACTCCATATCTGTTATGTGCACAGTGTGAACCTGCTCTCATCTGTGAAGAGAAGGGGGCACCAATGGCGGACCTGCCAATTCTGGTGTTCTCTGGCGAATGCCAATCGAGCTGCACGGTGCTGGGCTGTGAGCACAGGTCCCACTAGAGGACGTCGGGCCCACATGCCACCCTCATGGAGATAGTTTGGTCATAAACATGCACACTAGTATCTCACTTGAGGTCATTTTGTAACTGACTGTCAGTGCTCCTCCTGTTCCTTCTCACACAAAAGAGCAGATACCGGTCCAGCTGGTGGGTTAATGCCCTTCTACGGTCCTGATATCTCCTCCATACACTTGAGACTACTGGGAGACACCGCTAACCTTCTTGGTATGAATGTGCCATCCTGAAAGAGCTGGACTACCTGTGTATCCTGAATGGTCTGCGAGTACCGCTTCATGCTGAGTAGTGACAAGGACACTAGCAAAACACAAAACTAAAGAATAATCAGTCAGGAAAAATACAGAGAGAGCAACTGTCTGCAAAACCATTCCCTTTCTTTAGGTTGTCTTGCTGTTACTTCTCCAGTGCACCCGTTGTCACTTTCATTTGCACAAGAACAGGTGACAGTGATTCCCAATCGCTTATGCTTCCTAAATGGACGGATTATTATCCAGGAAGTTAAATGGACTTGGTGTTATACTGTGATGATTGTCTTCCCTTCATTTTTTTTTAGCAGTGTAGTATCAAATGCAGATAATATCTGAATAAGATAACACTGATGATTATAATCTCTTATGTAGATCTGCATTGTAAAAACATGTGAAATGGTTTAAAATACTAAATTTTCAATTCAGTTGTTCTGTCTGTCGTCACTGAATTACAACCCTTACCCCTTCTCCACTCTCCTTTTCTTCGTCCTCCATTGCTTTTTGTGTTGATGTAATCAGCACTAACAAGCAAATTGCTCCTAGCTCATACATATGCTAATCAACGAATCTCACCAGTGGGTTAAATCAGCCAAATAATTGGTAATCAGAAGCTCTGACACTTCCTGGTTTTCTGATCACCACGTATATCCCAACACAGTGTTCTCAACAGATACACAGAGCTAGTAGAGTAGTGCTGGGGTGACTAAATCACCAGTAGGAATCAAATAAAAAAATCAGTTTTGCCCATTTTCAGTATACTCCCCTGTGAGAATCTGTTTTCCCGTAGATCGGCCCATTGGTTGGAGCATAGCAACCTGAACCCCACTACAGCTTCGCTTCTGAAGCCAATGCTATCAAGAGAACGGCCCTTGGGTGCGAGATATCTGACCAAGTTGCTTTTGTTCACAACTGCCATCACAACAAAGCAAAGGGGGCTTGTTTTTAGAGTAATTTCCTCAATAATTTGAACTGAAGCAACATGGCACTACTGTTATAAACACCGATCATCAATAATATTATGACAACCTGCCTAGTATTGTGCAGGTCCCCCTTTTGCCACCTAAACAGCCCTGACCCATCGAGGCATTCACTCCAGTAGACCTCTGAAGGTGTGCTGTGGTATCTGGCACCAAGACGTTAGCAGCAGATTTTCTGTAAGCAGAAGTCCTGTAAGTAGCGAGGTGCGGCCTTCATGGATCAAAGTTGTTCTTCCAGCACATCCCAAAGATGCTTGATTGGATTGAGATCTGGGAAATTTGGAGGCCAAGTCAACACTTTCAACTTGTTATTGTGTTCTTTAAACAATTCCTGAACCATTTTTGCTTTCTAACATCCACGTGAATGGCAGGACCTAAGGTTCCCCAGCAGAACATTGTCCAAAGCATCACACTTCCTCCGCCGGCTTGCCTCCTTCCCATAGTGCATCCTGGTGCCATGTGTTCTGCAGTTAAGCGACCCACATGCACCCGGCCATCCACCTGATGTAAAAGGAAAGGTGATTCATCAGACTAGGCCACCTTGTTCCATTGCTCCGTGGTCCAGTTCTGATGCTCACGCGCCCACTGTAGGCGCTTTCCGCAGTGGACAGACCAGTCAGCATGGGCACCCTGACTGGTCTGTGGCTACACAGCCCCATACACAACAATCTGCAATGCACTGTGTGTTCTGACACCTTCCTATCAGTACCAACATTAACCTTTTCAGCTATTTGAGCTACAATATCTCATCTGTTGTATCAAACCATGTGGGCCAGTCTTTGCTCCCCACGCACATCAATGAGCCTTGGCTGCCTACGACTCTGTCGCCGGTTCACTTATTTTCCTTTCTTGGACCACTTTTGATGGGTACTGACCACTGCAGACCGGGAACACCTCACAAGGGCTGCCGTTTTAGAGATGCTCTGACCCAGTCATCTAGCCATCACATTTTTATCCTTGTCAAAGTCACTCAGTTCCTTACACTTGCCCATTTTTCCTGCTTCTAACACATCGACTTTGACCTGGGTTATTATGTTTTATTAGACATAATGTAGGTACAGTATCTGTTAAAAAGCTAAAAAATTGTAGCTCATTAATAACAACTTAAATATCAGCGAGTCACCGTCTCTCATCCAAGTAGAATAGCTTATTCCACTGTTCAATTACCAGAGCAATTTCATCGCCCACAACATGATGTAGCACTATTACATGATTGACAGTTTTTGTTCAAACAGAACATATAACTACTTCTCTTTAGAAGGATGGAACATACTGCAAACCATGGCAACCCATTGTCAATGTCTTCTAAGACTTCCAAAGCTTCATGAACATTCGTAAGTGTGTCTGCAGTCACATATCCATATTGACACATTTAGCTACATAGCTACGTGTAAGCAAAAGTCTCATCTTGCCAGATATATAGTATATTGAAAGACATTGTGGATTCTAAAAGCTGATATCATCTGTAGTTCATTGAATACTTCCGGGTCATACCAGCATCAAATTGAAAAGGGCAGTGTAGATGACTGAGTGGTTGAAGAACAACATCCGGCCTGCAAACCAAGTGGCAGACTCCATGAAGGGAACCGCAATCAATAGAATTCAGTATGTTACAGCATCCCACTACTGGGTCAGTTTTGTGTTTATCTCCAATTCAACACACAGGGTAAAGATTATCTCACAAGACAACATACTGGATTGGTTCAAACCAGCAATATAGGTTAATCCATGGAGGCATTGGGATGAAAGCAAAATCCAACAACCCTACTGGGTAGAATCAGCCAAACCCTGTGTACTGTTCAATTCTGAGGACTTTTTAACCCTGCCTGTTTCTATTGTTTAACTCAATGGAGGAGCTTGTGGCTGAATATCAACGGAGGAGCTAGCAGGTATATTATGCAATTATAAAATATAATTGAGTGCGCTCTTTCGATTAGCTAAAAAATTGTAGCTCATAAATAACAACTTAAATATCAGCGAGTCACCGTCTCTCATCCAAGTAGAATAGCTTATTCCACTGTTCAATTACCTGAGCAATTTCATCCCACACAACATGATTCCACTCAAGGTGAACATTAGGTTTATGCTTACTCATTTTATCCCACCAGAAAATGCCATCTCCTAGATTGAAATGTCCTTTCAATTGTAAATGAACTAGTCTACGATTCAACCTAATTTGCATAACTCAGAAAAAAGGCTCCATTTTCTTCAACATCCACCTTATGTTGCTTTGCAGCCGAGTAGACTTAGCAGGGGTGGTGGAGGAACCTACGCTGGAAATTGAATGACACAATGGCTGACTCAGAGGGCTGAGCCAAACCTTTGTACCTGATCAGAACTACAGGATCCCCATGTCCCCTAGTATCTTTTCACTCCCCTAGGCTAAATATGGACATCACACCTCTACCAGTGGCGTAATGCCAGTGCCAGACCGAGCTAAAGCGCCCACTAGATTATATGTACCTCATCCCTTTCAACTAGTACTTCGCTAATATTTTGTCTCCTATCAGTTACAAATAAGGAAAACCAGCACCAGGGGAGCCCAACATGTAAACACATAGTAATGAGATTGTAGAAGGATCAAGAGACGTGTATGTCACAGTCGAAGACACAATATTCCAGAGGTCAACCTTGTAACGACGGCTGTTACTAGATTTCCAGTCATGTAGTGAGCCCTGAGTCCTTGGCCTACCATCTCCCCGTGTTTTAATTAAATATGTTGGAACAGCTCTGCGCATTCAGCGGGGGGAACAAGGGGATCGGTGCCGGGGAGCAGCGAAGGCAGGCATTGACTGTGATTAGGCTCAAAGCTGGATTAACAAGGCCTTTACGGTGACGGCTCTCGAGAAGCTGCAATGCTGACACACAGGGGCCCACGCCATCTAAAGCTGCAGCACCCCTACGTGCATCTGCTGAGCTCCACACTAAATCACACGTTCTCTTTTATTCTGCTGTACTGAACGCAATGTGATGACAGGTCTCAGTGGAACAGCCAAATAACGCAACCCCCTCCCACACACACACACACGCGCGCACACACACATGCACACACACACACACACGCGCACACACACGCACACACACACACAAAAAAAATACATTTCAACACTGACATTGGACCATCAATCAACTAGCTGAAATAATGACATTTTGGGTCCACTGCTTATTTGCAATGTGTGACAACAATATCTACAGCATCAATGGCTTTAGCTACAACATTAGGCATAGATATCAAATAACACTGACGCGCAACTCAGCAAATAATACTCTTCAAAACAAACGTGAAACCAGAGAACATATTAGTCCAACGCTTCTGCTGTGAGGAAACACTATTTTCAACATGTCCTCATTAATAAAACAATAACAGTTGTGTGTTTGCAATGCTCTCTTCATAAGCACAGTGTGCCAGCCAAGGCTACTGGTCTGGTGTGTATAGACATACTGGACATTTACATCTGATATGAGACCTCCTAAGGGCTGTACTGAATAAAAGGCCTGTGGTTGTGTTAGGAGCAGTATATTTCAGGCTGTCAGAGAGCCTTTATTCCTGCAGATCCTCGTGCTGGTAAGTTCCTTATTGATTTCCTGGCAGCTGCATTTGGCATCGGCTGTAGATGGCTAATATAGTGTGCTTTCAGCAGCCCCCGCAGTGCTCCCACTCCCCATCAATCTGGCTCTCTGATAATAGTGTGTTGACCCACTAATCTGCAATAAGCAGAGTGCTTGGTTCTGCAGAAGAGGAGCCCATCTTGATCTCTCTCAAATCTTATGGATGACACAAAACACAGTTTTATTTGAAGACAACAGATAGACAAAGACAAGAGGAGAATGGGAGGAAAGGGAGGGAGGATTGTGAGGCCAAAGGAGATATGAGAGAGGGATAAATATATAGAAAAAGAGGCTAAGAGAGATGCATGAACGTCCCTATCAACTGACAGCTAAGTCCACCTTCAAAATAGCCAGCAACAAGTTTAGGCTTCAGGGATCTTAATTATTGGCTCTCATGCACATCACTAAACAAGAGCACCAGACTCTCCCACACAATCACGAAACTTCACACACACACACACACACACACACACACACACACACACACATACTTACATTGCAAACACAGTAACACGCTTGTTCATATATAACATGAATACGAACACATTCACTCACAGTTGCTGCTGCTTCTGCTTACTGGTAATATAGACTCTAAAAGTCTAGAAACTAAGCTGAGATGTACTGAAAAACAAAAAATACCATCATTGGTTAAAAAGGTCACAATATTTCAACAATATTTGGCCAAAGGAAAAAGTTATGAGAGATGAGGGAAAAAGTGTTTTAGACAAGTAAAGGGTTATGGTCATATAATAAATATGTTATATACGGCGGCCTCAGCATCCAGTTTTTGAGGAATTTTCACCTGCATCTGTGGCTATATTTTTCAACTGTCTCTACCTTGAAAATGGCATTTTCTTGAAATATTCTTCTTGATTGGATTTCTCTAAACCTTTGTTCTCAATAGCTAGTCCCTGGGCCTCAGAAATCATATGTTGTCTAATACCATCAACTAGTGCATCTCGATTCTACGAAAATATTATTTCTACCATATACATTTTATAGAATATGAGTATTCAAGTTCATATAGTTTTCTTGTACTGTCCTGCTTGTGTGAAGGCCTACAGATGCACAGTAAAATGCGTAGTGGGTAGCAAAATGGGTACATTATCAGAAGTAAAACGCTAATATTTAATGTTAAAACCCTGTCTGAAAGAGGTTGGCTTGAATCCCATGAATGTCACAGCCTACAAACACAGGCTGAAGGCAGCGAGTCAGTATCAGTTAAACAGGGTTTGGTCTCGCCTCTGAGCCAAACTATTTTTAAAACCGTTGTTAGGCACACCGGGGGGGGGGTCCTTCTTGTCACCGAGGCAACAGCCTAGGTGAGGGCAGTGCCTACAGTAGAATACATCGGAACCCTAACAAACGCCAATCAGAGAGTGATGCAAATGGATTACAATTAAAGCTAATGACCTTGGTTGATAACCTTGGTGATAAGTGTGAGGATTGTTGACAACAGGTATACAGTATACCTGCTGGTATGAGGTTTTTGATTGGTCATCGTGAATGGTAGATGTGGAACGAAACTTACTTTTGATTCTTTGCATATTTTGAAAGTAAATTTTTCCTTTGGACAACAACACGTTATAGCAATGTCCGGTTGTTGCTAAGATTTTGGCGTTGCCAGCAAAGTGCTGTATAGCCATCAGTCATACTGCTAAGCAGCAACAAATATTCACTCTTTATAACTATGCACTATAACAATGTTGGGGACAACTAAGCAGCCAGTAGCGGTTCAATAGAAAACTGCGGAAAACTCACTAGGAGTGTGAACACTTGTATCCGACATAACAGAAAACATTCACTCAGGCTTTTGATAAAACTAGCTGAGAAGAAAATGAAATAGAACAGGAATGGATAGGCTTGCTGCTGGCATTTGCTCCTTGTCTTTGCACCTCGACGTGGACATGACTATTGGTGACCCAGAGTTGAACTGGTATTTGCTTGTTTGACTATTAGACAGTATTTACAAAGAAAGGGGCAGCTTTGATAAGGAGATTTCTGCCGCACTAGATAATCAAAGCAGTTCTGTTTTGCAGTGGGAAATTCACGCCACACAGCCCACATCATCTGGTGAGCTGTGGGGGAGTTTGGGCAGACAGGAAGGCAGACTAGCTCAGATCATACACATTGTACATGCAAATCTCATTGTTTGCCATGGATAACCAGTACCAACTTTCTAGTAAGCTGCCTTTTGCATGGTTAAGAAAATCAATCTGATTTACGGAATTAAAATCTGTAGGGTAGAGTTTAATAGTACAACTGCAGTCTACCTACCTGCACTTCCAATGGGAACTTTCCAAGGTCTCTCCATTTTAATCAGATAAAGCATATTGTCTGTATAATTCTAAATTAATTGCGGACATAAGCACATTTCAGAAGCACATTATTTACCAAATTGTGTGCTTGGTCTGGTATATATTCTTTTAACTTTTACCAACTGTTCATATCTTAAAATAATGTGACCTAGTTAAGGTTATGTTAGAACATTTGTGCTGAATTGAATTTCTCAGAACTTTTTGTAGATTTGTAGACAATACAGTATATGAGCAATCTGTGGTTAATTCAATGAATGATTTCAAAAATTGCTTCATCCTGATTCCAAAAATTTATATTGACAGAAGTTATTTTGTTTCATTTTAAAATTACTATAATATTGATTTTGGGTCCAGCCAGGGTCAGAATGGTAATCCTTGTTTTGAAATTACACCTTTGGTCATTTGGAAAGGTCTAAGCAAAATGAAGTCAATTTCATAAACCATACATCACACCTCCAATATGCTTAATTTGTCTAACTTGAGTAAACCTAGAAGTCCACGTCTATTGTTCACACTGCCCCTAAGAGGTACATTTGGCAAATATATCAACTGTTCTTAAAGATTTGAAAGTAGTGATTTTTTGTGTAAATGTCACATCCATAGTGCTGGTATTGCCCTATTAGGCATAAGCATCAAAATATGACCTTTAGAAAAGGCCTCCAGTTGTGTGACTAAGAAAGGTCTGTGTAATGACATGTTATTGCATTGGATCTCTGAAGTAGCTAGCAGGGAACGTACTGTAAAAAGAGTGACATCCGTTGTAGTAGTTAATATACAAATTATAATGTTAAAGAAAAACTTCATCATTCTCCTTGAAATTCTATGGCAATTATATTTGCAAATGGAAAAAGGATACTAACAATTCACCTTATTGGAGTGTACTAGTAGTGTAGTGTGGTCAAAATCATTCAAATACCAGTGAGTTATCACACTCTCACACACCTGAAATGGAGTCGGTAATGGAAGTATACATCTAAATGGCAGTTTTCTGATTAGCACCAGGAACATTTAGTTAACCAAGAGGTGACAGAGTGGAAAGAACCCAACAATAAAGCCCTTGGCCAGCTAACATCAGTGTGTTGATGGTGACAGAATGCCAAACATGTGTACAACTATTAGCAGCCAACACACACAACTGGTGCTGTGAGCAACATCGTTTAAAGGGGAAGTGCAGAGGCAGTGATCTGTGAGGACAGCACATGGCTGCAGTCTGCTGTGTTGTGTTGGAATGAATAGAGTTCACCTCTGCTTATTGGCGTGCCACAAGGCCAAGCCATCTCTCACGGGGGCCTGGAGAGTCCCCAGCCAGCTGCAGCAGCAGATCCCATCTTGCTAATGCTGTTGCACAACTCACTTCAATATAGTTTCTGTGCTGCTGGACCATAGAGGCTGAGGCGCCCCTCGCATGAGCTGTTATATAATGTCACTTCCACTGAGACGCAACCATTAAAGTGGAACTGACAGCATTTTAACAATGTGACATTATATTAAAATATGTTGAAGTGCAGCTCCAGAAAGACATGACGCCCTTTATAGAATTGTCTGACATGAGATAATAGTGATTTGTTAATTTTTCTGGTCCTGTATTTCTAGTGTGTTGGGGCGTGACGCTGAATTACGCATTTGTGGAAATTTGGAATCTAGAGCGTAGCAGTGGACATTCGTTAAGACAAATAATAGACACCGTATGGGATAGACATTTGTCTTTAACCACACACAGACCAGTGCCCAGAGGGCTAATATGCAAATCAACTGCTTGCTTACACTAGATCAATACAAAAGCATTTGCTAAAGCCACAAAATTCTCCTGAATGTTTTACTACACATGTTAATACCACAGGATCAAAATTACATTGAGGCATACAACAGTCTTCATATTGCCGCAAATAGGTAATATCTGTCAACTTCAGTTTTGCATATCAGCAGCACAAGAGCATCAACAACCCAGAGCAAGATAAGAGCAAAATGTAACTAGGAGAAAGTCCTCTTCAACGCTTACATCTGCAACCTGCTTACTTCTGCCCCAACCTGGTCTTAATCAACAAGACAACTGTACTTGCCTGCCTGCCTGCAGCGTTCAAGTAATCAGTGCTATTGCATAACATTTTTCAATAAGAGATACAGTATGGTAAATGTGAATAACATGTTCATAATACATTTATGATCATCAATTACTACTTGAACTGTGTTGATATTCCTAGTCACACTTAATACTTTGGAATGGAACCATTTGAATTGAAACATGCATAATAACAAATGTCTAGAGGAAACAAACAGTACCCATGCTTGATATACAACATGATACCTATTTATTTGACTACCAAACAACATATCGGTGAGTGCTATGAATAATTTATGAACAACATCAATGTTTTCTGCCAACAATGCCTTACTCTAAGTCATAGAATGCCGAGTCAAATGTAAACTACTTTTAAGTCTTCATAGACTCATTTTTAGAGCATAAAAATTGAACTTGATTGTCTGTTTGCTTCATATCTGCAAAGTAGTTAAATGCTGTCAGTTCCACTTTAAAGAGAAGTCACAGGATGAGGCAGGCAGCTATCCACAGCACAGAGTGCATTCGACTATATTTTTAATACTGTTTGAGGGCTCTAGAAAAAAATACTATTCATAAAGATTACATTGAGCCATTTTACTTAGACCTCAGTGCTAATGCATTGTCTGGGCAGCTCTCCAGGCAACCTCTCAAACATTTTCAATGCAGGGATCAGTCTGTCAACTGCAGGAGTCTCATACTTTGAAATCTGCCTCAGTCTCTCTAAACATGCCATATATATATATATATATATATATGCTCCATTTCCATTATTTATTTCTATTTTATCTGAACTGTTCCGCACCAGCTAAGAATGAACTCAGCAGCACATCTAATACAGTGTGTTGTACACATATCTGTTGTGGGCTAGAATGGGTCCCAGTCACAAAGCATTTAAGAAATCTTGAAACCTGCTCCACTATTCCCTGCTGGCCGCTAATGGTTTTATTGGCCCTTAGAAAGCCTTAAAAACACAGCAGCACTGATATCAGAGGGTGGGTTATGAACTATGACAATGGATGCAAACTGCACAAAGCAGAGTACATACATGTTTCCAGCCCTTGTCCTGTCAACATCCATTTCACCCCCTGTTGTGAACAGCTGGATAAACTGCAGTGAGCAGGAAGTCAAGGCCTGTTGTTATTATTCATCACCAGAGTAAATCCCCACAAATGCTCTCTAATAACCTACATTGTTAATGAGTCACTGTATCAGAAAACATGAGATTCAGTTGACATACAGCATCTAAAATGGATTATCACCGTATAATAGAACCAAAATCAACAATATTCTAAAACCTGTGCCACATTTCCATCAAATGTAATATATTAAGCAATAAATATGAATCTTGAATTTGCAGTAAAGAGGCTTTGGTGCTTTTTTTTTAAAGTTGGATTTAAAATATGCATAGCAACTCTGAGAAGTTGATCCAATTAAATGTACAAAATTCCACAGTCTTACCTTTGTTTCATGTGTCATGGGGTTGAAACCACAGAGGTTGCAGACAGTTTTCTTGCACTCTGTACAGGTGTTGTAGTTAGGAGGTTCCTTGGAGCCCATGTTGAGTTCCACCTTGCAGAGTGGACAGGTGGACTGGTCTGTTTTGGGAACTGGTTGGGAGGATGCTGCTACTTTTGGAGGCTCCCCTGGAAACTTGTCCCCTTTGGCCTGTCCTGGTGGGGGGACCTTGGCATGCTGGGGTTGCTCGGCCTTCTCTTCTTTCTGAGAAGCAGGTGGTTTGGTCTCCTTTGCAGGGGGGATCTTTGGGGAGGCCTGGGCTGCTGCAGACATCTTCGGGGATGCTGGCGGTGTGGTGCGGTGCTCGTCCTGAACAGCTGATGAGATTAAAGTGGATGCAGAGCTGAAGATGGAGGATCCAAAGCCAAACATCTTCCCAGACACTGACTCATCAGGCTTAAATGGTGTAGACTGAGATTTCGGACCACCAAATCCAAATAAGCCCCCTGACTCTTGCTTTATAGGTTGCTTGGTGGCTGGGATGGCAATGCTCTGTCTACGCACAGGCATGTTTTCCTGTAATTGTTTCAGTGGTTCTGATGTTCGGCGGTTTTCCAGTGGTGCTTTTTGACCAGACACTGGGCTAGCTTGTGTTTCAGTGCCTGCTGCATTAGCAGCTTTAGCATTTGATAAACCAAGCTCTGATTTTGGTGATCCTGCTGAGGGCTGTTCAAGCTTTTCTTGTTTTGGTGGAATCTTTTGTAGAAGAGGTGATTGGACAAGGTTTGAAGTTGGTTTGTCCATTGGCTTCTGGGCCTGGTGTGAAGCCACAGCCAGAGTTACATCTTTATTTGAAGATAGTGCTGTGTTTTCTTTTACTGTTTCAGGTGTCATTGCCTCTTTTTTTGGTAAAGTTGTAGGCGCCGTTTGTTTGAAACCCGCAGGTGTAGGATTCTTCTTGTGTGGAGGTGCAACAGATGCAGAAACCTTTGGTGAGGCAGGTGGTGTGGTCCGGGGCTGGTCCTGAACAGCTGAGGTGATTAAAGTGGATGCAGAGCTGAAGATGGAGGTGCCAAAGCCAAACATCTTCCCTGACACCGACTCTTCAGGTTTGGATGAGGCAGGCTGAGATTTAGGACCACCAAAGCCAAAGAAGCCTCCTGACTCATGCTTGGGGGGCTGTGCAAGTGGAGATGGTGCAGCTTTGGCAGGAGAGGTCCCACCTTTAGGAAACTGTTGCTGAGAATCTACAGGCTTGACATTTGGTGCTACTGCTGATGGCTGCAGAGGCTTGCCTTGTTGTAGAGTCTTCTGCTGTGGAGGTGGTTGGACAGGTGTTGCAGCTGGTTCATCCACTGGCTTTTGGTCCTGCTGTGAAGCCACTGCTGAAGAAACCTCCCTCTGTGGTAAGACTGGCACTACGGTATTCTCTTTAACTGAAGCAGCAGTCACTGGCTCCTTTTTGGGTGAGGACATTTTAGGAGTCACTATTTGGGAACTACCCTGTTTGGGAATCTCCTTCGATCGAGGTGCAATAGGCGAGGACACTTTGGGGGATGCTGGTGGTGTGGTCTGAGGCTTGTCTTGAACAGCTGAGGTGATTACAGTAGATGCAGAGTTGAATATAGAGGTGCCAAAGCCTAACATCTTCCCAGACACTGACTCTGCTGACTTTTTGTGGGCAGGCTCATAGCCTCGTTCTTTAATAGGCAGTTCTGAAGTAGGAGCCTCATTTTCAGGATGAGCTTGTGTGGAGACTTTGCTTGGCAGTGGTTTCATCATGGAAGGATTTGCAGGTTGCACTTCTCCAAGTGCTCTCTGCATCTGGCAATTTAGACACAACCATTCCTTCACCTGAAAAAAAGTAATTAATTTGGTACACTCAATGGCATGTATTTCACATTTCAAAAACAAAAATGAAGATTTTATTAATCTTATATTTTGCAAGAGAAAGAAAGGAATCCTATTCTTACCTCCGTAACATTCGGCATTGGATTGAATCCACAGAGGTTGCAGACGGTGTGATTGCATTCAGTACAGGTGTTGAAGTTCGGAGAGTCTTTTGAGCCGATGTTGAATTCCATCTTACAGAGTGGACAGGTGGATTTGTTTGATTTGGGAGCTGGTTGTGAGGAGGCTCCCTTTTCAGGCTCTGATGTTTTTTTGTCCTCTTTGGCCTCTACTGATTTGAGGACCATGGCCTGCTGTTGATCCACATTATTTTCTGCTTTCTGAAGAGCAGGTGCTTTGATCTCCTTTGCAGAGGGGATCTTTGGAGTGTCCTTGTTTGCTGCAGAAATCTTTGGGGAAGCTGGTGGTGTGGTACGGGGCTTGTCTTGGGCAGCTGGGGTCATGAAAGTGCTTGCAGAGCTGAAGATGGAGGAACCAAAGCCAAACATCTTCCCAGACACTGACTCGTCAGGATTTGATGGGGTAGACTGAGATTTGGGACCACCAAACCCAAATAAGCCTCCAGACTCATGCTTTATAGGTTGCTTGGTGGCTGGGATGGCACTGCTCAGCCTACGTCCAGGCTGATTGGGCTGCTGTGTAGGATTCTGTGGTTCTGATGTTCTACGATTCTGTGGTGCCTTAGTAGCAATGGCTGGAATGGTTAGTTTCTCAGACTCCTGCTTTGGGGGAGAGATGTTAGGGTCAGGATTTGGAGAATTGATGGGCTGTACTTGTGGCAGAGCATTTGTAGACAGATGTTTGTACACAGGCATTTGCTTTTCAGGATCCTGAAATTGTTGAACGGCCTCTTTCTGCTTGTTTGTAAGAGTGTCTGTTTGCTCCACCGACTTTTGGAAAACATCGGGTTTCTGTTTATCAAGTGAGATTTTTTCCAGTGGAGTAACAACTGTTTTCTCTTTTGTTTTTGGTGAATCTGGAATGGGTGACTGTTTGCTTTGTGTTGGAGCTAGAGTTTTTCCCTCCATAGTGTCTAAAGATGGTGCTCCCTTCTGTTGAACACCTACTTCTGATTGCACAGCCTTTCTATCTTCTGTTAAATCTGATGTTGAGGCCTCTTTTCCGTGTGGTGTCCCCGCCTGTATAGTTTCAATCTGCTTCTGGGATGAGGTCGGGGCTGAGGCAACTGCCTCTTTGGTAAGAGGCAAAGTAGGTTTCTTAGGGTGTGTTAAACCTGTAGTTGAGGCCTCCTTGATGAGCGGGGAGGCAGAAGTTAATGTCTCTTGGATGAGAGGTGAGGCTGGAGTTGGTTCCTCTTTGATGAGAGGGAAGGCGGGAGTTGGTTGCTCTTTTATTAGAGGCAAGACAGAAATTGGTACCTCCTTGGTGATAGTGGACATAAGAATTGGTTCAGTGTTGGTGACAGTGAAGGCAGGAGTTGGGTCCTCCTTGACAAAAGGTGAAATTGTTGCTTTCTTGATGAGAGGGGAGGCAGGAGTTGGTTCCTCCTTGACAAAAGCTGAAGCAGATACTGGTGTTTCCTTGATGAGAGGGAAGGCAGGAGTTGGTCCTTCCTTGGTATGGGGAGTGGCAGAAACGTTGTGGGAAAGTAAATCTGGCATTCGGAATTCGCCAGTTTGGAACATATCTGGTGTTGTAAAATCAGTCTGACTTTGTGATAACATTTTGGAAGAGGCTGGCAATGGACTGTCCTTTTGTGTAGTAGCACGAGCAGTAGCTTCCTCTTTTTGGAGTGTTAGGGTGTCCTTTTTAGTTGCCGCAGCTGCGGGAGTGTGATTTTGAAGTGCATAAGGTGTAGAATCTTTTTTAAGCGGCTCTTTGTATTTCATCATGGGAGGTCCTGGGAGTTCCATTACATTACGTGATCTATGCATCTGACAGTTCAGACATAGCCATTCCTTCAGCTGAAAAAACATTCGTAAAATGTTTAATGTCAATGTAAGTAACATTTTTAACTGACCCTATGCCCAATAGATAATTTAGAGAAGCTTCAAGAAAACAACAAGATATGTAGATAATAACCGGCTTGATATCACTTACCTCTGTAACATTGGGCATAGGGTTAAATCCACACAGGTTGCAGACTGTATTCTTACACTCTGTGCAGGTGTTGTAGTTAGGAGGTTCCTTGGAGCCCATGTTGAGTTCCACCTTGCAGAGTGGACAGGTGGACTGGTCTGTTTTGGGAACTGGTTGGGAGGATGCTGCTTCCTTTGGAGGCTCTGATGGCATTTTTTCCACTTTGTCCTGCGATAGGGAAAATGTGGACTGCTGATAATGCTCAGCTTCAGCAGGGTGTTTGGGCACCTTTGCAGGTGGAATCTTAGGAGATGTCTGTGCAGATTTAGTCATCTTGGGTGAAGCTGTCGGTGTAGTGTGGTGCTCATCCTGAACAGCTGAAGTAATCACAGTGGATGCAGAGTTGAAGATTGAGGACCCAAAGCCAAGCATCTTCCCAGACACTGACCCATCGGGCTTTGAGGGGGCCGGCTGAGATTTAGAACCACCAAAGCCAAATAAGCCTCCTGACTCTAGCTTGGGGGTTTGCTGTTTGGCTGGGTTGGCACTACTCGGTATATGTCCAGGGCTGGATAGCTGTTGTGGTTTCTGGGGTTCAGATATTCTCTGAGTCTCCAGTGTGGTTTTCTGAAGAGGTGCTGGGTTTGCTAGCTTTTGACTGTCTAATTCATTAGCAGCTTCCGCCGTTGATATTTCAGCTGTAGAAGGAGCTGGTTTACTTTGAGGATAGGCTGGGGTTGGACTGTCATTCTTCACAGATGCAGCAGGTGTAACAACAAACGGTTGCGGTGCAGATGTTTTGTTGGGCGACTGTTTCATTGCAGAATGTGGCGGGGGTTCCATTCCGCCAAGCGCCCTCTGCATCTGGCAGTTTAGACACAGCCACTCCTTTACCTGAAATAGTAATGCTGTGTTAAATACATACTGTGTACTCAGGTTTCCATGTTGTAAGGAGCAGATTTCAGTTTGTTTAATCTAACTGCAAACGAACAAATGCAGACAAAGTTACACATTTGGCATAATTTGCTTGACCAGTGAGGTCTGTGTGAAAATCTAAACGTATTGTCTATTGCATAGACAACTTTAAATCATCTATATATAAAACTTTGAAGTGAATAAATATCTCAGATACATAAATACTGGCAAAAAGAAAGAGCCGACAAACATTTGCATAGTATACAATACATTTTAATGTTCAAAACATGTTCTGTAAAATTACTTTTGTGTATCATCATATCCGTGGAACCTCTGAGTTTATTTGAAAACCAATTAGTGAACATGAGGGTATAACTTGTAACCTTCTCAATAGCTTAATCCATTTTGTATCAGCAAATCTGCATACTGAATGTAGCAAAAGTAAGCTTTAATTTTCTCTTACCTCTGTTTCATGTGGCATGGGGTTAAATCCACACAGGTTGCAGACTGTATTCTTACACTCTGTGCAGGTGTTGTAGTTAGGAGGTTCCTTGGAGCCCATGTTGAGTTCCACCTTGCAGAGTGGACAGGTGGACTGGTCTGTTTTGGGAACTGGTTGGGAGGATGCTGCTACTTTTGGAGGCTCCCCTGGAAACTTGTCCACTTTGGCCTGTCCTGGTGGGGGGACCTTGGCATGCTGGGGTTGCTCGGCCTTCTCTTCTTTCTGAGCAGCAGGTGGTTTGGTCTCCTTTGCAGAGGGGATCTTTGGAGAGGCCTGGGCTGCTGCAGACATCTTTGGGGATGCTGGCGGTGTGGTGCGGGGCTCATCCTGAACAGCTGAGGAGATCAAAGTGGATGCAGAGCTGAAGATGGAGGAACCAAAGCCAAACATCTTCCCAGACACTGACCCATCAGCCTTTGAGGTGGCCGGCTGAGATTTAGGACCACCAAAGCCAAATAAGCCCCCTGACTGCTTCGGGGGCTGCGCCTGTGGTGGTGACACAGATTTTACAGGAGAGGTCCCACCTTTATGAAGCTGTTGCTGTGGCTTTGCAAGTTCAGCTTTTGGTACATGGGCTGGGGGCTGTGGAGGCTGACTGTGTTGTTGGAGAGTCTTCTTTTGTGGAGGCTGTTGATCAGAGGGTGGAGTTGTTTTTCCCACAGCTGTCTGGTTCTGCAGTGAAGCCACTGCTGAAGAAGCCCTATGTTCCTGTGATGTGCCTGTTGTATGGATCTCTTTCTCTTTCACTGAGGCTAGGGTCTTTGGATCTTTTTTGGGTGAGGCTGGTATATTAACCAATATTTGAGCACTATCTGGTATGGTAGCCTCCTTCTGTTGATGTGTAACAGGTGAGGACACCTTGGGAGGAGTTGGTGTTGTGTGGAAGCCTTCATCTTGAACAGTTGAGGTGATCATAGTGGACGCAGAACTGAAAATGGAGGAACCAAAGCCAAACATTTTCCCAGTTACTGACTCTTCAGGCTTGGAGGTTGTAGGCTGCGATTTGGGAATACCAAAGCCAAATAAGCCCCCCGACTCAGGCTTTGGGGGCTGCTTTGTATCTGGGAAGACAGTGCTCTGCTGTTGTAATTTCTGAGATTCTGATGTTCTCCGGTTCTCCATCGGTGCTGGTTTAGCAGGCGCTGGGCTAGTCAAAACTTCAGTATCTGCTGCTTTAGCAGCTTCAGCTTTGGATATTTCAAATGCAGGGGTGACTGGTTTAGTTTGAGGGGAGCCTGGGGTTGGACTTTCTTTTTTTGCAGATGCAGCTAGTGTTGCAATGTCCTTTTTGGCTGCACTTGGGGTAGGAGTGACCATTTCAGATGCGGACACTTTGTCTGGAGACGGTTTCATCATGGAAGGTCCTCCTCCAAGTGCTCTTTGCATCTGACAGTTCAGACACAGCCACTCCACCTGCTGAAAGAGTAATGCTGAGTTAGGTTTATACAGCATTCCATGCTATTCTTATTGATATCCAACAGTTCAATTAACATAAAGCTCATTTTCTTTACACATTTCTGAAAATATACATAGGAATTCACACAACTGTTATTTTGTTAGTTCCTGATCAGTGCATCTAGGTAGGTTGCTTAAATGATGATTACCAAAAGTTTAAATATATTAATGGGTAACAATTTATTTAGAGTCAAAATTGTCTGAGAAGCATCTACAATACATAGTATGTACCAGTTACAGACTATTTACAGACTGATCAGTAATATCCAACTGCAACATTCGTTTCAACAGTTACAGTGGGGCAAAAAAGTATTTAGTCAGCCACCAATTGTGCAAGTTCTCCCACTTAAACAGATGAGAGGCCTGTAATTATATCATAGGCACACTTCAAATATGAGAGACAACATGAGAACCTTTTTCCAGAAAATTTGAATTTATTGGTAAATTATAGTGGAAAATATGTATTTGGTCAATAACAAAAAGTTCATCTCAATACTTTGTTATATACACTTTGTTGTCAATGACAGAGGTCAAACGTTTTCACAAGGTTTTCACACACTGTTGCTGATATTTTGGCCCATTCCTCCATGCAGATCTCCTCTAGAGTAGTGATGTTCTGGGGCTGTCGCTGGGCAACACGGACTTTCAACCCACTCCAAAGATTTTCTATGGGATTAAGGTCTGGAGACTGGCTAGGCCACCCCAGGACCTTAATGTGCTTCTTCTTGAGCCACTTCTTTGTTGCCTTGGCTGTGTGTTTTGGGTCATTGTTATGCTGGAATACCCATCCATGACCCATTTTCAATGCCCTGGCTGAGGGAAGGAGGTTCTCACCTAAGACTTGATGGTATATGGCCCCGTTCATCGTCCCTGTGATGCGGTGAAGTTGTACTGTTCCCTTAGCAGAAAAACAGCCCGAAAGCATTATGTTTCCACCCCCATGCTTCACAGTAGGTATGGTGTTCTTTGGATGCAACTCAGCAGTCTTTTTCCTCCAAACCTGACGAGTTGAGTTTTTACCAAAAAGTTCTATTTTGGTTTCATCTGACCATATGACATTCTCCCAATCCTCTTCTGGATCATCCAAATGCTCTCTAGAAAACCTCAGACAGCCTGGAGATGTACTGGCTTAAGCAGGGGGACACGTCTGGCACTGCAGGATTTGAGTCCCTGGCGGCGTAGTGTGTTATTGATGGTAGCCTTTGTTACTTTGGTCCCAGCTCTCTACAAGTCATTCACTAGGTCCCCCCGTGTGGTTCTGGGATTTTTGCTCAACGTTCTTGTGATCATTTTGACCCCACGGGATGAGATCTTGCGTGGAGCCCCGGATCGAGGGAGATTATCAGTGATCTTGTATGTCTTCCATTTTCTTATAATTGCTCCCACAGTTGATTTCTTCACACCAAGCTGCGTACCTATTGCAGATTCAGTCTTCTCAGCCCGGTGCAGGTCTACAATTTTGTTTCTGGTGTCCTTTGACAGCGCTATGGTCTTGGCCATAGTGGAGTTTGGAGTGTGACTGTTTGAGGTTGTGGACAGGTGTCTTTTATACTGATAACAAGTTCAAACAGGTGCCATTAATACAGGTAACGAGTGGAGGACAGAGGAGCCTCTTAAAGAAGAAGTAACAGGTCTGTGAGAGCCAGAATATTGCTTGTTTGTAGGTGACCAAATACTTATTTTACCAAGGAATTTACCAATAAATTCATTAAAAATCCTACAATGTGATTCTCTGGATTTCTTTTCTCATTTTGTCTCTCATAGTTGAAGTGTACCTATGATGACAATTACAGGCCTCTCTCATCTTGTTAAGTGGGAGAACTTGCACAATTGGTGGCTGACTACATACCTGTTTGCCCCACTGTACCTGTCACGTCCTGGCTATGCCCCTAGCCATCTCTGCACTGAGCTGGGGCCATAGTCAGGACAGGACAAAAAGAGATGCCTCTAGCCATCTCTATTTAAGTTTGGTCTCCCCAATTGGAGGCAGGTGCAGATCGTTGCCTCCAATTGGGGAACACATTTAAGTGAATGTTGGTCCACACTCTGTGTGGATCATTATGGTT
>JACXGJ010002291.1:0-67913 GCA_016801105.1 Esox niger | reverse complement strand
TGGTGCTGAGGTAGGGGTGAGTGAGGTGTTGTGGTAGGGATGTGTGTGGTGCTGAGGTAAGGGTGTGTGAGGTGTTGAGGTAGGGATGTGTGTGGTGCTGAGCTAGGGGTGTGTGAGGTGTTGAGGTAGGGGTGTGTGTGGTGCTGAGCTAGGGGTGTGTGAGGTGTTGCGGTAGGGGTGTGTGAAGTATTGAGGTAGGGGTGTGTGTGGTGCTGAGGTAGGGCGATAGAGTTGGCGATAGAGGTGTATTTGGTATTGAGGTACGGGGGAATTTAGTGTTGAGCCCGGCATTAGTGTGGTATTGGGGTAGTGGTGTATATGATGTTGAGGTAAGGGTGTTCGTGTGCATGTGTTTGTGTGTTTCATCCATACAGCAGGGAGCACCCTTATTCTTCTCCACTGGTCTCAATCAGAGGAACAACTCACAAGATAGCGAGGTAGCGAGATAGCGAGATAGCATAGAGAGGGACGATGAGAAAGACATGAGAACCCAAAGAGGATAAAGAGTCTGAAAAGAAAAGAACCAGAGATTTATGAATATTTATGTTTTTCAATTGGTTTCGATCAATGCAAATTGGAATGTTATGACTTTAACCTTCTTATAAGGGATTCATCAATTATTGTAATGGACCTAATACCTTTTCTTTGGCATCTTTTTCAATAGGTTGCCCTGAAAAAACAAAGCTCTTCTGGACAGCAATTAAAATATATATATTGAACATTTAAAACACAAATAATAATAATATGCAAGGTATTTGAAAATAGTTAAATAGACTTACCAAATGACTATAGCACACGTTAGGCAGTGGGGATCATTTTATTTTACCCCAGTAGACATCTGTCTAGCCGCAGTCGTTTCAAGACTTGGGACAACGTGGGGAATAAGGGCATTGGAGAATACTCTCACGGTGTTCAGGGCTGTGGCTTAAAGACAAGTGCCCTGACAGAAAGGCTTTGTCTCACAGGGAGAAGGCACATTAGATGTGGTCTTTGTTAGATTTTCTAAGGCACATAAAGGAGGGTAGTATCTGTATTCACAGCAACACCTCGAGGGATATGATAAAAGAAAACCCCCAGAAAAGTTAGGATCCACCTCACTCTGTCATTGTTGAAGTGTAGGCCTGCTCCTCAGATATACCACCCATGTAACTCCATATCATCTGTACATTGTCAGTTTACATTGGAACAAATTCTCAACTTTGGGAATCGTGGATGTGGAAAAACAGGTAACAAAAATCTTGACATAAACCATCACCGTGATCCTGTTACAGCTAATAATTATCCACATGATGTGTGGATGATCTCATTGGCCCTTCCTACATGCCCTTCATATATACTGTATATACAGACTGTATGAAGCCAGCATCTCAACTGTGTGAGTTTCCTCATCTGAGACATGAAGACGTTCTCTGTGTCTTGTCATTACCAAGATATGCCTGATGACACAAGCTGTTATGACATGTCTGGGGCATACTGACTCTGGAGATGAGAAAACTTCACAATGGTACCATATGGGGTTGGTGTGTTTGTGTGTGTGTGTGTGTGTGTGTATGTGTATGTGTCTGAGAGAGACACACATTGTGCACAAATTGTGTATGTATCCCGTGTACGTGTCTGTCGGCATGCCAGGTGCGTGCGTAATGTATGTGGCTGCTTTGTGTGCGTGTGTGTGTGTGTGTGTGTGTGTGTGTGTGTGTGTGTGTGTGTGTGTGTGTGTGTGTGTGCGTGTGCGTGTGCGTGCGCGTGCGCGTGCGCGTGAGTGTGTGTGTGTCAGATTGTATGTGCGTGTCTTTAGAGATGCATAGAAATCTGGGGGGTTATCTTTGAGATGATCAAGGTTATGCGTCTCAGAGTGTCTCCATTATGCACAATGAGTCTATAACTCCCAGCTTACTAATTATATCAAAACAACTGCATTGTAAATGTGATTAACATTCAACAGTGATAGCTGAAGATTTGTGTGTTGCAGAGCTGCAAAGAGTCTGTAACATAAAAACTCTGCTGGCCTAATTAGAGGTTGTGCTTGAAATAATTAAGTGGGGAGAGAGCGATGTTTAAAGAGCCATGGCAGCTACTGAAGGGTTGAACCGTGTTAAGGCCACATTTACCCTGTTTTTCCACCTGTTCATGTGACATGGCATCACTAATGATTTTTGGTCAACCAGCGCATGCTTCAAACCTAAAGAGCTGACACTCAAAACACAGATAAATAAAAAGCCTCCACAGAAAGACAGAGCTCACCCCGCTCCCTCAATAGTTCTGCAAATGAAACACAAATATTTCCCAATTACATTTTGTTGACATGGCTTTTGTTATCGTGTTTCCAATCCTTGAAAAGGCAAATCAAGCTTCAAGATGAACTATTGATTCAAAAATAATATTCTATATACTGTATACTGTATACACTATAGACAAAATAAGGTTACAAAACACATTTTTCTTCAGGGAACTGTGGTTAAAGACATAAAATGGCATAAACATGGCAGCCTACCCCCAACAAAACATATGGACATGTCAACAGTCAGTGACAGAATATGCAGACTACCTACAGTTTTCAGCCCTTCTTGCCCTAGCCGACAACTCACAAAGAGATGGTTGGGAGAAGTGGCATCGTGTGAAAAGGTCCGGCTCACCACAGAACCGACATCTACCACAGCCCACTATGTCCGTTGCACAGGATGCCGCCACATCTTTAGTGAAGTGAACGCCTACCCTGCTCGGCAAGCCCTCCCCTCAGCTGTCACTAGTCAAGGAGATATCCTCCACGGTCCAGTGTGATAGCTGCTGCACAGTCTGCGCTCTACCCTGAGCTGGCGGGAAAACCATATTACATAACCAGAAACCCTGAGTCCCGTCCATCCATGTGCATAACTCTCGCACCGTTCAAGCCACAAAAAGGGAAATAACGCATTGGTGGTTGAAATCCTGGTGGACAAGGACGGGACTGCGTTCGGGTGCCGTGTCACTTTGGAACCATCAAGTGAACATTCTGCTTAGGATTGATTCTTAGTGGATGGATGGATCCACAGGCTGGTCCCTCAGGACATCCAGAACCAGAGCCATGTCCCAGCCACCCTGCCAGGGCATTTGACACTTGGGTTGTGGTATCAATTCCCGCATGACAAGCTGCCACTGCGGCAGTTGTACTTCCATAATCAATGACCCCGCTCTTGAGGCTCTTGAATTACCTCGTTTTTTTTGCATTTTGTCTCAACGCACACCACGATGGAACAGAATCTGCAACTACCACCGCTACAGTGTACCATGTAGGCCAGCCGGACGGCCATGTTTTTCTCCCACGCCTCACCACTGGACCTGCACGAAACATCCCACCAAGGATTACAGCTGGATGTGTTTCCTTGGGGTCTACATGAGCCTTGCAGAACAGACTACAGAGGGGTGCGCTCTCCTTTCCCAAAAGCTATGTGGCAAGATCCGGTCCCTTCCGGACATCCCACTGGAATGAACGCACAGGCTACATCTACCCAACGGGGCAAAAGCACACAATTGCTTTCCGTCAGAACCGGGCTAGGCACCAACAAAACTAAACTGTGGATGCGCGTGTGTGGTTCCAGTATGAGAGCCAGCGGCGGACAGCCCTGAAAAGGAGCCAGGCAGAGGTCTCAGTGATTGAGCGTGAAGAAAGAGAACTGATGTGCGCAATGTCGCCTGTTTCTGTGCATTCGAGTTGGTAGCACGTCGTCCACAACGTCCAGGGCCACAATGGGCCTGCGTGCCCGTGTTGCAAAAGGCCGTCGGCCCTGCGTAATGAGGGGACGGATCACCACCTGTGCCTTTCTTGTCAGTCAGACTGTGGGGAATGGACTCTCCTTATTGAGACCATGTTTGCGTAACACTTTTCACACTGAAAATTGCGTGCTTGAATTGAAGTACAGTAACAACCCTTGGCCAAGCCACTCAAGGTGCCACCACTTTCAGCGCCCGGGAAAGAAAGGGACAAAGGGATAACTCTCTTACCCCCTCCCTGTGCACTTATATGGGCCGGTTTCCTGGTCTCCTCCCGTTTCATCAGCCTGCTGCTACTGTTGAGCCTGACAATCCTGACCTGAGAGAAAACGGGATAAGAAGGATGGCCGAGTGGCTCAGGTCAAGATTAAGAGCCCACTGGGGCGGTCTAGTGGAGGCTGTCCTCTCTTCTGTTTTTCTATCGCTGAGCCAATCGGTGAGATTGGGGAAATTGTATCATCAAGTCGTGTCCGCCTGTCATGCTCTGTTAACCGGCAGAGTCCGCCTGCCATGCTTTTCCCAGGTGCAAGTGCCACAGTTCAGGACTTATGAAGGATAACATTAGCGTTGTCACAACGGTGTTCCAAGACATCCGTATAGAAATAATCAGCATTTAGAACTCTGCTAAACTCTGTCAACTGCTCTGTCTGGGAGATCTGGAACATGGTGACGGTGTTGGCCGACTCCAAAATGTTACAAGTTTGAATTAAAGCAACAGCAAAACATATATTTTCTTTAAACCCAGCCTTAACCCAAATGTGTGACATCTCATACATTGTTGTAAATTTACATGATTTTGAGTATTATTAGCAATAGATTATGTTTTGCTTTACTTTGTAGTACAGCCCAACATGACATATTATGAATCACAGTAACTATGTTAAATTTGCCCCTGATACCAGGTGTTCAAGCAATGGGAGAGCATACCACCATTATATGGTGTGACGAATCAATTAATCAATAGAGAACCAGCCATGTTGTGGAAATGTGCATTGGGAGAATGAATTGTCGTTCTTAAATAGGAAGTAGATCGTATGAGCCCTATTCAAGGAACAGAATTAAGGGGATCTCCTTGCTAAGAGAAAACTAATTTGAAGCAATTTTCAAATGTATTTTAACCCCTGTCTGTAATCTGTCTTTAGCTATCATTTAGATCACATTTAGTAAAAAAAGCTTTGCCCAGAAGTTTCAACCAAACAAGATGATTTTTGTTTTAATTGTTCGCTCAGACCATTAACGCTAATGGTGAGCCATCTTTAATGATTTCTAGAAACTGCCTTGAAGTCAAATTAGGCTTTTATGGGATTTTTTTGTCTTTTCTCACTAAGACACAGAGAGCAAGTTTACAAAGTTGTCGAGGATTCATTTATGCCCTAATTGCCCCCGCAGGAGATTAGTGTCAGCTTGGATCTAGTCGGCCTCCTGCATAATGAGTAAAAATGATGGATCCTGCAAAGGTCACACTATAATCCTCCTTACAGAAACAAATGAAATTAATGAAAGCACTCTGTCTACCTCCTCTCTCTCCATTTCTGTCTGTCCTTCAGCTCATTTAGTCTGTCCGCATTTCTTCTTCCTATCTGCGTATCTCTGTTTGTCTCATTCCCAATGTCTTTTTTCTCCTGCCAAAAAAACACCTTCTCTTTCTATGTCTTTCTCCATATTACATACCTTTCTCTCATCTCTTAACCCTACCTCCCTATCCCTGACCTTCCTCTGGCCACGCCTCTCCCCGTTTAACCACGCCTCTCTTTCTGTCTCTGCAGCCACTGTTGTGCATCGCGGGTGTGCATGACATTCTCCTCACAGCATCATTGCCACATGTATTAATAATTCCTGCAGTGTTGTCATCTTCGTCCCCCATCTGGGTTTCATGAATTCCTTAATAAACCAAGACTTTGCCATGGAGGCAAAACATTTAATTAATATTTTACATGGAAACCAAAGAGACCAATAACAGTTTGCTATTAAATCAAATATGTAGTAAAATGAGTTGCTGTAGATGTACATTACACTGTATATATGTCTGTAATAATATCAACATATATATATACATATGTATATATGTCTGTAATCAATAATAACAATAATCAAAACATTTCTCTTGTAAATCTATATACATTATATATCATAATGATTTGTGTACAGTAGTTCATGAGGGTAGCTTGTCGGTAGAAACATGCATTTTTGCTGGTCTTTCTTACGAAGAACCTTAATTGTGTGGAAAACCAAGAAAGTGACACGGGCACTCCGAGAGTCAAGGGAGCAACGTCTCAAATGTTCCTTCACCGTGTGATGGAGATCAACACTGAGTAAAGCCCCTGAGTTTCATAGCATGGAGTCCCTAACACCCCACTGATCAAACATTGCCTTGGCACCAAGAAAGAAGGCAACCTTAGGGCCATGTCTGCATCTCACGCTGCTCTCTAGCTGAGAATTAGATACTGAGAAGATTTCTCAATGGACTTCCCTGTCTCATGTGTGCTGTAGTAGGACAGGATTACATCTTGAGAGTTTGTTTATTTCTGTTGGGGGAAGGGGGACGGAAAAAACTCCAACAAATGATTTGAATAACAACTGAGATATTTTAGGATTTAACCTGGGGGTCTTGGGTTGTTGTGTTCTGCGTAACTGACTCACTGTGAGTGTGTGTGTGTGTGTGTGCCTATGGAACGATGCTAAAATTAGCCTTGTGAGTGAGTGTAGCGCCTTGAGATTGTCATTGGCAGATGTGAGGTTTGTTTGAGTTTGAAGGGTTAGTGTGTATTGAGAATTGCGTGTGTATTTATGTGCAGCTGTCTGAGAAAGTATGTGTGAAATTCCTGCCCGTGTGTGTGTGTGTGTGTGTGTGTGTGTGTGTGCGCGTGTGCGCGCATGCATGTCGTGTGTGTCTGTGCCCATGTGTGTATGGTGTTGGCTTGGTTTCTGGACCTCTCCCAGCATGGGTTCCAAGGAGACATAAGCCAGCTCCATCTGCCTAGAGTTCTGTCTCTTTGTGGCCCTAATGAAAGACAAACACACAAGATGTTTCGTTTAAATCAACATTTTATCACTGCTCCCATCCCTAATTACTGTACTGTACTGCGGTGGAGAAAAGACAGACCATAGATCACTGCTATTACCTCTGGGCTCTGATAGCAGCTCCAACATACAGACAGGAAACCTGGCAGTTAACAGGACTCATGGGACACGCATAAGTGTGGAAGGAGACGTCCAAACGGATAGACTTTTATGATGAACACTTCAGAAAGGGGCTTTGAAGGTATGCTTTGTCAGTGATTTTCCAATGGGATGTTGTTGACACTGTATTGCCTAAATACAACCAAAATCACAAATGACCCTATCATGCTTTAGTGTTGAATTATTATTATATTTTTACAAAGGATATTATAAATAAATAAGTCCAGTGCCGTAACTCTTTTTTAAAAGGACAGGAATTTGGACAGAGATCAGTTAATTTGACTCATTCAGGGAGTAATTCAACTAATTTCATTGAAGGCGCTTTGGACTGAAGTGTAGGGTTTTTTGAAACAGTTGTTTTAGTAACTGAACTGTCATGATTCTTTTTTCAGTAACTTTTTTATTTTATTTGTTCACTTGAATAATAGGCACTTTCCAGACTCTACAGCTCTGGAAATGTTCTCCAACAACAAGCTGCCTGTCATGTGTACACAGAAAAATAGGTCATGCTGCATGGACTGTAACATAGAGAAGGCAAATCTATGGAAGATGGAGAAGGAAAATATATATTTAGTATCACTGATAAAATGCATGAATGAATGCAATTAATAGACAACTGAATGTTGTCTAATATTGATGGACAGAGCTTTTTAGAAAAAATCTAGAGAAAATTTTGAGGAGCTTTTACAGTAGAAAAAAACATATAATCCTGTCCCTCACAGCAATCAAGCAATTGCTTTCTGTTAGGAGTATTTGACAAAGTGAGGTTATGGCAGACACAAGATTTAGTTTTAAATGGTATCAGTATTTGTCTTTGTTAGCCTAGCTATCGAAAAAGGGCAGTACATTTGCTTGACGCACAAATGACCGCTCTAGTAAACCTGTGAGGGGTGAACTGGAGACTTGTAGATCCTTGAGTATTTCCAGTTTAAGGGGGTCCTGTGGATTACTGAATCATTTGAATGTTCTATTCTTTTGAATGAACGTTGAGTCAGTAAAATGAGCTGAATTTCCCACTGCCACTTTGGTGGCCTGTCAAAACTCTCAAAGTGTTGGGACTCGTACTCTGTCACTGACAGGTGCAAAAAGGTAGAATTGGTAAAGTCAATATAGCAACTTAACCAATGTCACATTTTATGCTTTGACACAGACTGGGAACTATCTTGACACAGATAGAGCAGACAAAAACTCTGCAATATCTCATCCCTTGGGACTGACTTGTGTTTTCGTATATAACCATGGTGCTAAGTGATTTCGTTGTTCTTGTAAAACAACCATGGCTATGTTCTAACAGGGTGTCATGTTTATCCCTGCCTGGTGAGTGTGAATATCAAACATTTTAAATTAAATGTTTTCCATTTGCACATTTTAAGTCATGGTAGAATGGAAGAATAAAATAGACATGGCAGATCTTTCAGTGAGACCCAGATAAAGGCCTGACTGGTCTCTCTGTAAGTGCGATGCGTTTGGTGGGATCACTCAATCAGATCCGTCATCTCTACTCGACTAAACGCTCTCTGTTTTGAAAATATTCTTCATCATCTCTTAATGTTTTGGTTAACCCACATTTTCCAAGACCCACTCAGTTTCATGTGCACTGCTTTCTATCATATTTGTAAAGTTGTCGGGTATATTTAAGCAATCGGGTCACTGTTGGTGTGGTCTATGAGGAAAAGAGATTGAACTCAAAGAGGATTGGTCCCCAGCCCTGACCTGTGTTTCCATAACCAAATGAATTGCATACTGGACCATGTTAGTGGAGCTGGTAAAGAAGTGCGAATGTCACTGAGTCAATGCTTGCCTGCCTGATTGACTGATCGACTGACTGACATCCCATAGTTAAACAGCGTAGTGGTTAGAGACGCGGACTACCATATATAAGAGTGAAGCGTTCGATCCTCGCCCCCGACAAAATAAATTTGAAGTTGTTCAGGATAAACTTCGCTGGCTACGAGCTTCAGTTGCTAAAGTATCCTATGCGTTTTTCGAACAACAACAATAAAACAGTTAGCCTAAAATGTATTCCACAAGAATCTGACGCTTTTTTTACCTTCACATACTTCTCAGATTTTTTTGTGTGCACATAGAATGCATCCAGTATCGTCTGTTCCAACACCCCATGAGCATTGCCGTGAAGGATTTGAACAAACCACAGCCCAGTTGAATTTGTCTCTCTCTTTCTGAATTGGCAAAAGCCACCTCATGCACATTAGTCATATTACCGCTAAACATGACTTATCGGTTCCTGCAAATGGCTTGGTCATTGGCCAGATTCCAGTCGCAGTGTTCTGCCACTGAAACCAGATTTCCTACATGTGTTGCAGCAGATAATTGAGGTGATTCCTTGTAACCTTTGCTAAACTCCAATGTGTCGGGTAATGATGATGTTGTGGCGTTAACCTCTGCTGATAGCCGGTCCAGATGGCCCAGCCGGCCTGCCCTTTGAGATCCCTGCTCTTCTCAGCAACATGACACTGTTACAAATTGGATCTGTAATTTATAATAAAATATATACATACACATATGCTGGAAAATGTAATAGTTTTGCAGGAATACCTGCAGAAATTTGTAACAGCGCTTTAGTCGTTTAAAATGTTAAGATGAAAGACGGATTCTTTTATGTCTCCAACATTCCTTGTTTATTATTATTTGCATGACAACAAAAGGGTTGACTCTAAATAGCTATGGGATGGCGTGGGGATTTGCCAAAACGAACGATCTTACATAAGGCGCGTTCTCTCCATGGAATATGTGGCTATTGACTTTGTGGCTATTGAATCTAGTGCCAATTGAGGGAACATTAAGGAATACCACTACATGTTAAAAACAATACTCAAATAAAGTGCAATGCGTGTGTGAAATTAATATGAAAACATGCCTAATACTGTATTTTACCCTATGGTAAGACTGCCACTGCCTCCTCCAGTGCTTCAGTTAATTCCGTCTGTCAAACTAAATGTTGAAAAACAAAATGTTTCATTAAGCACATTTTCTATTGGACAAATTCAGGTTGACTTCCCTGATTTTCTCATTTATTTTCCTTCTGTTTGCAGAAACAGTTTGCAATTTAAACTTGATGGGCCCTAATATGACTCTCCTATCCTGGGGGGTAGCTGTAGAGCACTTGACCTGTATGACCAGTTGAGAACTGACTCATTCATGCACTCAACTATAAAAACAAACACATTTATGCCTCACCCTCCATGGAAATATGTATGACAATACTCTAGAATTACTAGCGCTGATACTGTGTTCCATTGTATTTATTATTAGTAGTACTGGTAGCACTAAGAGCAGTATTATAAGCATTTTTATTAGTATTTTTACAGTTTACATTTTCTATCCCTTTTATGATCAATCAATTTGATTAGAATAAAAAAAATACAATATATATACTTTACCCAAAACACCAGACGATTAAGGTCAGCGGATAGATTGCCTGCTTTTAAAGGCTCTGCAAGTGGTCCCTCTGTCATGGGGGCATTCCGGTTATAAAGACAACATATCTTCCTGAAACCCTCTGTGAAATGTTCTACCAGCTTTTTGGCTTTACTGTAAGTAATCATGACAAAACACAACACATGTCATTAACTGAATCGTTGAGAGTCTGATAATACCCCAGTAGTTTATCAGTCCTGGTTTAAAGGCTTTATCTGGCCTGCAAGACACATTAAACTGGCCTGAAAATAATGTGTAGTTTCTATTTGAATCCAGCCAGAGTAAGGACATACAACTAATGGTTTGTTAATCACCCACTACCTACATTCAGGATGATTGGCAGGCTAGGAAATATTTAAAATTCAGACTAACTTAATACATGAATTACAAAGAGACTTAATTAGTAAAGCACGTTTCCGAACCAATCACTATAAAATCAACTCCAAGTATTTCAGACATTGACATGTCTTTTTGTCTCTGTGATAATATAATGGTAATAAGAATTATCCTTCCACAATGCAATGACTATGGAGTTGTACTATCAGTTTTTACTTCCGTATTGGATTAACGATTTGGATAGTACAGCACATTGTATTTAATCTGTCTATTTCAGGCTACTAAAAGTATTTGGATAATTGGTTTCACAGCAGCTTCTCGACAGGCAGGTGTGTTTGTTTGTGTCATTAGTGCATGCACAAGAGAGCTCTCAATGTTTAGTCCTGATTTGATTCTTTGCATTTGAGTGTGTTTACTGTTGTCTGACACAGACTAAAAGAACACAGCCAAAAAACGAGCATCCCAAAATAAGCTATTTAGTACATAATAAGGAATAGGAATGAGTAGGACAGTTGAACTCAGTAATGGAAAAATACCTGTTAGACCAAGGAAGACCATGACAGTGGACGGCCAGAGAACTCACTTCTCAAGGAGGCAGAAACAAACAACTGTCTGACAGGTCGGGTACTCTCTCTGGGAGGTTGGAGAAGAAGTGCCAGCCGCTACCACCCGCAGAAGGCTTCACCATCCAAATCACAGAGGCTGGAGTACAAGGTGAGAAAACGACTGAAAACTAAAGTATCTGTAAGAGCTTCTGGAAAAGTGTCTGGAAGAGTCAGTGGTTAAGGTATTGTCGTCACATGAAGCCAAGGTTATTAACATGTAACAGAGTGATGGAAAGCACCTGACATGTCACCTCCGCTGTAACGTTTTGGGAAGGGGTTTTTGTATTCGGCTACTGCTGGAATTGGCCTACTAGTCTACACTGATGACATAACTACTGACGGCTGCTGCAGAATACATTATCAGAACATACCATTAAACTCAGTGGACAGTGCTTTTATAAAGGATAAAACACCCAGAAACAAGCAGGAACCGAAGATGGCTGTACTACAGGTCTGGCAGAGCATCACCTGGAAAGATACCCAATGTCTGGTGATTACTATGTATGGCTGACGCCAGGAAATCATTGCGTGCAAAGGATCTTTAACATTGTTAACACGTATACTTTATTGCATGTTATGTTAATCTGTTCAAATTCTTTTGGAAACCAAAATTGGATGTGTACAAATGAATAAATACCTCAGTTAGACTCCTCCTCAGTAACAAGCTGGTGTCAAAGACTGTCCTAATAAACTGAAGCTGAACAAGCATGTATGGAGTGCAGTTACTGTTACAAGTGTTTAAAAATGGATTTACATCATAGACACCTGCAAATTGTAAATAGTAGAAAATATAGTTATCTCTGTGCTGCAACATTAACACAAAAGATTGTTGGGTCAAATCTTCCAGCTGAATAAGGTAATAAATCTGTTTGGTCAGCTCTTGATGATGATTAACATTATCCAAGGGTGTCTCACGGAAAGTCACATTTACAAAATGTGTAACAATATTGTTTTTTAACAATTCCATATTTTAGCTTTGTGGAAATCACTTGTTTCAGTTAAATACTACCCAGCACTGGCTAAAACATCTGAACATCCATTTGTCCATTAACAGGAGAGAGTATTCCATGGTTTCGACCCTAGACAACATGTAAAGGGATGCCTGTGTTGCTATGAGTGTCTGGAGAAGAATAATGATAATTCTATTCTATTAATTTCTTGTCTGTTCTTAATCCAGTACAGTTTGATTACCAGACAGACAAACACAAAAATGTACTTTACTGTATAACCTTTCTAACCTTAAGTGAGATGTCAATTTTCTTCCCCAAAAAACTGCATGCACTGAGAGAATAACATGGCGTTCTCAATGGGCTTTAACTTGTCAGAGTAATCCTGGTCCAACCCTCAGAGGCCGAGTGAGTTTACATTTTGATTTAATAAGGGCCATAGGCATTGCCCCAAACAAGAATCAATCATCAACAAGGAGCAACGAGGTGCTGACCAGAGGAGAGGAGTAGACTGCCTCTGGATTAGTACAGCTGAAATATCCCTCCCACACGTATACACACACGCACACATGCGTCTGAAGAGTACACTTTCATCTAATCCAGAAACGAAGCACGTTCCCACATGCAGAGTTCTTGAAATAACATGCAGCAAGACATTCCATCTGAATAAAATATGGCCCACAAAATGCATTGAACTGAATGAATGCAGATGTATTTAAACGGCTGGATGGAATGCGGAGTCTGACTAGGAAAACTCCAGGTATATTTCTTGGGTCCATATTTATTTCTGCTCAGTTTATATATACACATTCTGAAGTGATGGAGGATTCATCTTTTCATGAGTCCACGGGAGGCTGTAATGTGAGTTATTATACAGTTTTATTAACAATAAAATCTAGAAGGGCATCTATTCTAAATGTTAGCTAGTTTTAACGTTGCAACCTTCAGGAATGTTTATTTGAAATGTTAACATGCTTTAATGTTTAAATCAAGACAGATATTTCAATAAAATGTTAAAATTTTTAACCTTGAAACCTAGAAGGATATTCACTTAAAATGTTCCAAATAGAGGAGTTTTGCCCTATCCCTCTGTAAATGTGTACACTCGTAAATATTAAAAACAATCCCTGTGTAGCCAAGACTCACGTCTGTTTTGCATCTCAGACAAAACACTGAAGCAGCAGTACTACCAGTGCAGTATATTCTGCAGATAGAGGCAAAACGGTAATGATATCCAAATTGCCTGGGTGACATTTACAAGGGTGATATATTTTCTGAAGCCCATCCCTGTCTGGTTACACAGCACATAAAGAACAGAGATAATAAGGCGCCTGGCCCATACGTTGTGTGTCATGTTTTTTCTCCTGAGTGTGTAATGATCAAGGTAGAATGAATCCTCTTCAACGGAGAAGGACCCTCTTGGAAATAAATTGTTATCTTTTCTTTATCGGTTGAAGGGGCCAGGGACTTGGGCAGTTCACAGGGAAAACACAGAACACACACACACACACACACACACACACAGCCGTGCTGAGATAACGAGATTAGTGGCCCTGACCTTGTCTAATGCTACTCCGTCATATTTACCTGATGGTGTTTTGAGTGGCTCGGTCGCTCGGCAATAGAGGATATGAAATAGATTGCCAACAACAAAGCCGTCAGGCCTCAAGGGAGTGATCCTACGCCACCTTATCCCTACTGTAGCAGAGCCTGCCTGTAACATAACACAGGGACAACAACCAGAGGATTTCATCATCCACATAAGAGCTTCCATTTGTGGCTGTGAGAAGGGCAGAGTTAGAGGTTTGTTTACCGAGCTGATGTTCACTGTAGATGCGTGCGAAGCAGTTCACAAAATGTTCTCCATATTTATCATTCCCAATATTCCTGATACAAGGAGGCGGAAGAGTGAAGGAGATCATCAGGATTCAGGCCCAGTCCTTCACAGACCTCTCCTGGTCTACACTCCTCCGTCAGTACGGTTATCAAGAGACAGGATGAAAGGACTCCTTGTCATGTCAGGGCTGGTAATACAGTGTGAGACAGGACTGGAATAAATACCTAGGTGACAAATACATGTGCGGTAAAGGTGGCATTAATCGCGGGCTTTGGGAGACGTGTGTCCTTATAACAAAGGAGGGAGACATTTGTCAGTCTGTTCCCTAGACGGCCCCACTGGAACAGCTGATGAATTCCCCCCACCTTCGCTGAGGCAGCGTTGTCCCATAATCTACACACAATTTAGAGCCCAATCCACACCATTGGTCCCGGGTTCACATATGTACACAAACGCTCACTGACTGGGTTTACTCGGACAGTCCTTTTCAGATTTTTCAATAATTTTATTGTTTGAGCAGTCTTTTCAGCTCTTCTTCAGGTCAAACTCTGCTAGGACCAATTTGTGAGAAAGAAAATCGCGAGAATTTAGCTGTGCATTTTCATTTGCTTGCTCGTAAAATAAAGCACACTTATTCATCTTAATGACATTCAAAATGTTGTTCATAATTCATAGGACAAATGCCCTGGCAGGCATTCTAGCACCAGTAAGTAATTAAGGCATAAGCGACAGGCCCTGGGATTGGCCAGCTAAGCTGAGCTACATTGTGGTGTAAATATTTCATGTTTCACCACATCCAGCCTGTTACATTGTTTAAAGCCCTGACAACCTGTGTCTGCTATGTGCTATGTTTTTATGACCATTGGGACAGGGTGACCATTGGGGCAGGGCCTCTCTCTCAGACTCCCTTTCTCCCTCTCCACTTAACAGAAATTTTACTTAGAAATAACTAACTTGTATGACCGGACACTTTTCCTATGAAAATGTTTTATGGTATACTTGGGTGGCGGGGCATCATACAATTCCCAGTATATCTTTGCCAGAAACCTAGTTGCCATTAAATGGAGGCTGACCCTTGTCTCAACACACATCAAAATCCTCAGTTAAATGGTTAGTTGAAGACCACAAACTAAACATTTTCCAATGGCCATCTATATCTTGAACCATGTTAAAAAACAGTTTGAATTAGATAGGTCATCAATGGAATCAAAATATACCAAGGATCAGGACACATTTATATAGATAAATAATCTAAGATCCCTTTCCAATATGGTCTCCGATTTCATGCATTTTTTTATACAAAGGCTCAGTGTTCAAGTGAAAATATTGCAATATTCTCAAATCCATTTGATGTTTTTGGTTAAACTTTGTAATGGTCCCCAAATTTGTATTACTTAATTCTTCTGCATGTGGACGAGTGCAGAGTACTCTCCTGAAAGCCAAAAAACATAAATTATATATTGCATTAAATATGTATGTATTCAAGGCTTTGTTTACTTGATTAGAGGCGACTCATTTCTTCCTTTTTCCAAATGATTTAAGATCTAATTTAAGTACTCCCAAAATGCTTTGTTAAGATGCCTGATTCCATTGTTGTCCTGAGTTGTTAACTAACATTCTCCTACAAACCCATTTCTCCAGCACCTTGGCACACAAACTTGCTTTGACTCATAACCTCTCAGGTTAGACAATCAATCCTACCAATGTCCCTCCCGGCATCCATCGTTCTTCTCCACCACATATAACTAAAACCCTGCTTTGCTGTAAAGCCCTATGTCTGTTCTCTTAGTTATCTGATGATCCTGTATTACACCTACTGTATAACTGACAGGAAAAACAAGATAGCTTATACGCTTTTTCCCCCGGAAATCCTCCACCAGGAAGAGAGAGAGAAGCCCTTTAAATGCTGGCTTGGGAAAGCAGCCTAGTTTACTCATGACTCAAAGACATGGTGTGTCTATGCTCTACGTTGGCAGGGATTAGAGAGCATAATAGATGTCTGTGTAAGGGCTCTGCGAAGGCAACCTAGCTCAGCGTTGCCTCTACATATTGCAATCAGGATCCAAACCCAGGACTGCCTGGGGCCTGGAAACAGACTTACAACAGATTGCAGCAGAAAATAATAGTGGTTTTGGCTGGTTGGGAGGCGTTAATAGCCTCTTAAGACAATCCCAGGGAGGTGGTGAATAGCCTCCATACATTACAGTGAAAGAGCTGCTCTGGGAAATGTAGGGGGACTGGAGTCTTTTGTTATTTATTTTAATCATCCTCACATCTCAAATATACGGAAGCCCTGAAGTGTAAAGCAATTTTTTTTTTTTAAGAAGTGCCACTTAGATTCTCATTATAACAAGATATCATCTTGTTATAGTGACACAGTTGTGTAGTTATCTCGTTATAACAAGATAGCTGTGTCGTTATTACAATATCATATCTTGTTTCAATTAGAGATAAATATTTTCTCATTCAGAGCACAACATTTTATGACAAAATTTGTGCAATTGATCATGTGTTGACAGTAGCATGTCCAGGTTATGAAATGTGAATGCCATTATTTGATAGTGGGTGTTGTCACAGGAGTTTTGTCAAGCAGTTTTTCTGATGTTTATAGACTCACTACCGACTGAATTCTCTGCATGGTTTGTTGAATATATTCTGATGCTTAATGCATTATTCCTCATTCTGCCTATTCCCCCATCCTCTCCAAAAGTGAACATATTCAGACTTATTTTGGGATGACTGCAGTGGTTTTGCCAGTAAAATTCTAATGGGAATGAGAGTGAATATTGCTAATATTACTTCCAGTGATTACTGCCCATGTACACAACACACTACGAAAATAATAAAGTGGAGTTTAAATGAGAATAATTAATTCCTTTTATTTGTAGGTTCACAATGGTGCGATTAATGTTGTTTTTTGTTTTACCTCATGATATATGCTGTTGGGGGCTCCTGGATTCCTAACCAGAGCTAAAACATTGTGATTTCTGTCTACAGCAGTGGGACTGGGACAGACTAATTATGAGCGGAGCTGTAATTCACTCACAAAGAATACACTGTGTATGTGGGCTATTTAGGTATTGGGTTAGAAGTTAACACACAAACTGTGTAGATCAGGGGTCTCCAAACTATTCCACGGAGGGCCGTGTGTCTGCGGGTTTTTGGGTATTCCTATAAATTGGTTCCCAGTTCACACCTACACAACCAGGTGAAGGTAGATATTAACCAATCAGTAGCCTAATTAGTCAATCAAGTACAAGGAGAGAGAGAAAACCTGCAGACACATGGAATCGTTTGGAGACCCCTGGTGTAGATGGTCAGAAAGGAGACACAAGGTTCATTTAACAGTTAATTCATTTATTAGTCTTTTGACTTCTGCAGTCTTAAAACGGCTACATTTAATACCTCTGTGCAACTCTTTAGTTCAGAACCTACCCAAACTCAGGATTTTTTGGTAAAGGTGTCCCCATAGCAAGTGTTTTCTCAAATTCCAAATGTGCGAGAAAAAACACCACTGATACCAGACCTTGTGTTGTTACCCCAGGTCTGGCAATGCGAGACAATTCATTAAGGAGTTGATATCCAAACGTTTCAGCCTTACAGTAACATTCGTCAGGGCAATCAATGTCTCTGGTGATGTGCTTTTTTAGAAAGGGTAATGAGCCCCAAATGCTCTCCTGTGTTCGCTCCTGAAACAAACAGACATCAATAATTTATCCTCCAAGTAGAAAGTACATAACCTAAAATCTAAACCGTACACATAAAAAGTGTGTTCACATTTTGTCAAAGAATCAGTACAGAATCAATTCAGATGGGACTGAAATAGAAATAGTTGGATAGTCTTCGTTCCACTGCAGTTGACAGGGACCACTGTGTTGATTCTCCTGACTCTCCAGAGAAGAACTTGTTAGGAAACAGGAACATTGTTTCCTCAAACACTTTGCAGTGGTCCAGAGCCCCAAACCACGTAATTCACACTTTCAATAAAAAACATTCAGACAACATTTGTGAATCCAAAGTAAAAGGAGTTAAAAGGAATGCAAAATAACACTAGTTTTTAATATACGAAAAAGTGCAGGCTTTGTGTTAGGGTCAAGTACTGCAAACTAATACACAACAACACTATTTAATTTACTTCAGACTTTCACTGGCGAAATCCCAGCCCCATTGTAATATTTTACGTATTGTCAAAGCTTTACAAACTGCATGCCCAAGGTAGAGTCATCATATTTTATGGAGGTGACGGTAGGAATCAGAAGCTATGGAAAGTATCAAACGCAGAATAAAACCAGTTGTTAGTCTGAAAATTGCAGAAAATCAGCCGGACAAAACTCCTGTGACATCACCAGCCAGCAATCCAATGCCATAGCCATTACACATGCTCCTGTAATCTGTAGACATGTTACTGCCAATAAATGATCACTTAAATGAACACAGACATATTCAAAGGCCCAATGACAATATGGACATAAGTATAGTGAGCACTGCGTATGATATTTATCTTATTGTAAGTTGCGAGGGTAGCGAGTGCACAAAAGGAAAGGCAAACATTAAAATAACTAAACAAGGAATTTTTTAATAGAAAGAGAAACCACTGCGGTTCGACACGAAAGACACAACAATCTGTGAGATGCAGCTGAAAACAAGGACTTTAAATAGACATCGTAATGAATAACGAGGTGCAGGCGTGTCAGTGGGGTGCGCTGCAGCCATCATCTCCTGCCGACAGATAGTACCCCGGCGAGGTGGAGCGCAGGAGAGAGAGCGTGCGCGCAGCGCCACGCGGAGAAACTGTCACAATTATAGCAGCCTGTGGAGTTGCGATATGATAAACATTAAATTATTTCCCTTAAGATTCAGTTCAAATAAAAATTGTGCTTGAGACAATAGGCCCAGATAGATTAAAACATGTTGGACTATGAAAAGCAATTAGAAACTAAAATCACTGTCTTCCTCTTACAAGTAATGTAAAAACTATTTTTTAAGTTAAATTTGTCTTTATATTTCCAGTTAAGCCATTAGCAATATGACATGGCTTGTTACGTTGTTGGCACATCGTTATCTAACAGTATTTTTGTTTACCATTAAGTTCCTATGATGTCCATGTGGGTATTAACTAGCTGAGTGTATAGGTCCTGGTCACTGACCCTAAACAGAAATAGGCTACATAGAGACAGATCGGGCCTATTAAAACACCAAAAATGCACGCCAATTAGCTTAAATGTGCTGAATAGATATTCACCCTAGAATTTCTCTGGGTATGGAGGATAAGGACAGAGAGAAATGAAGGAAGGAAGGGACTGAAGACGGAAGTAGAGGAATCCTCTTTGGGTGTGTGTGTACAGCACAGCTTATGACACATACAGTCTTACCTATACAGTTCAACATTTCCACGCATTTGTCCTTAAATAGTGAGTAGTGCATGCTAATGACTGGAAGCGTATATATGAGATATGAGTCCCTCTGTAATAAGCTGTGTTACATCTGGGGTGATGGAACTATGACAGTGCTGTTATCCCTACAGCAGTTGGTAAAACATGGAAGTGTCAAATGGACAGAAAGTGACTCTGTACTTCTTTAATCGTGATCGTCATTATATTTGCCTTGAGTGTACAGCAGAAAAAAAAAAAATGGACTTTTATGGAGGTTTGTGTATAACAACACACTTCCACTTGGGTCACTGACAGCTTCCCACAGAGTCTCAGTGACTTGTTATCATGTTTTTTTTACTGTTTAACGTTGAGGGACTCCAAACACTGTAATAGTACTGCATGTATGGAAGAACAACTGTTTGGACCTGTGTGAAAAGTTCTTTGATCCGGAATTACAGAAACAGTGTGTCATTGTTTGTAATACATACAACTATGAATTTCCAGTAAGTAGAAATGATTACCAATGTTCATTGGAAAATGACTGTCCCTTTGGCTTTATTGTTTTTTAACGTAGAAGAATACACAGTGCCTCTGAAATGCTAGTGTTGATGAAGCCAAAAAGAAAGTTCTGTCACAGTGATCTGAATGAAAATTAGCCAGAGGAGACATCTTTCCATTCCAGAAAGACTTAATAGTATGTAAAGAGGGGCCAGTGGTCTCCCTCCAACCTGCCCTCGACTAATTCCACTCTAATCATGATTTCCTGGTAAATGTCATACCAACCACCCCTACTTGGATACGCAAAAAAACTTTAAGACCTTATTTATGTGTTAATACAGAAACAATGTGTTAATACAGTTCACCTATCTTAATATAGCCTCTGCTTCCCTGAAACTGTAAAATGATGTTGCTCTATTCCATTATATAATAATTTAGACAAATTGTCCCCCCTAAGAAGCACTTCCTTTATTCTATTACAGCGATTTCACTCTCTTACTACTCTCTGTCTCCTCACTCTCCTTGCCTCTCTGTCTGCCTATCTTTCTTTCTGCCTCCCCCTCTCTGTCTCACTCTGCCTCTCTCTCTCTGCCTCCCTCTCTTACAGTTCATTTTTCTATTTCTCTCCCACTCTCATTCTCCCTCTAGATTGTCAGTGCCTCTCCCAGGCCTATATAGGGGATAAGTGTAAGAATGCATGTGGATTTCGCAGTCAGTGCCCAGGCTTCATGCTAATCACAACTGGGGAAAGATGGTGGACGGGCAAGGAGGGGGAGAAATGTCATTCAGACCTAATCTGGTGACTTGCTGTGGAAGCTAAACGGTGAGTTATTGTGCCCCGAGGGCAGATTTGGCTTCCAGTTCTTTCGCTCTCCTCCGTCTTCATCACAGTCAGCGAGGACCTCTTTCTTTCTCGCTCCCTGTGTATCTGTGTGGAAGAGAGAAGAAGAATGAGAAAGGGAGGGCACTCTATGTGTATTTAATCCGCTACCCTCTCTTCCTTTTCTTGTCCTCCCCAACTGCTACTTTCCAAATACATATTTCTTTGAAATGGCTGCATGCACCAATGGACATAAGGTCAGTGGAAGAACACGTGATTGGGATATGTCAGTCACCAGGCAGCACCCCACTGTCAGCCAACATCTGCCAATGAATCTTCCCACAGGAACATGGTTAAAAGACAGATTTTAATCACACTTTAACCGTTGTTGTCTAGTGGAAGACAATACAATAACAATTTGATATCCTCCACAATAGCATTTGCATAGATTGCTTTAGAATGGCAGCTCTGTGAATGCCTCCTTTCTTGGAATATTTTAACGAGGCATGCACATTTTACCACTGGTTTGCTTGGATCGTGAATTGAGATTCTTTGGTAGTGTTTTAAATTGGGTATACGTCCGTATTGTCCTGATGACCTCACCAAATGTAGAGGAGGGGATATGGTAAAAAGCCCAGGAAGAGTTCTGGAGAATGTAACTGATGTCCAACTGCAAAAGGGGTGTCATTGGGTCAGATGGACACAAGACACACATGTTTTCAAGCTTTCACACCTTATATAGTAAACATCTTGGAAACTTAAAACCTGAGTCTGTCACGTACACAGAATATAATCATATTTTGGCTTCATGTTTATATATTCAGATTTTTACCACTATGAATTACCCAAAAGCAAAACTAGTTTGTGTTTTACCCTAATTGAGAGACATATACAAAGGATAAATAGACACTTAATGGCCCACAAACTGTACTGACGCATGGGAAGAACTAAGGATCCTCATTCAGACTATATTGCTTATTTCCGTATTTATCCAATTGTTCCTCAACATTATCAAATACGAAGACCCCTAATTCTGAGACTGATTTGAATCCAAATGGTTTTCACAGCCTGCTACTGACAGTCATAACTAGATTCTTCAAGGAAGTTGTAGTGTTACAAAATTCCTGTAATCATTTCCATGCCCTGTATTCTTCTGGCATGTAGCAATGGACATCATAGACCATCACAAACTTATTTCAGGTTGCATCATTCCCAGGCTAGGAATACAGAAGTCTTGGGCCTTCAAACGGCATCTAAACTCAAGGAGCCACAATCAAATCTATCTATCTTTCCATTCCAAAACCTTTCCGTTTGTCTCTCCTGACTTTATCTCCAGACACCAGCCTTCAATATAGACATGGACCTTGGCAGCCGATAGTACCCCAATCCACGCCAAAACACCAACGGAAGGTAAAATAGGGTGGAAACGCATTACAGTGAAGTGGCTGGCTTTGAGGACACATAAAAAAAATATCCATCTAATTTTCCTCTTGAGGCCCTCTATGAATTTTCTGAATGATGCACGGAGCAGATTCCCTCCTCTCCATCCCCTCTGTGAATATGCTGTGGAGCCACTATAATAGGAGGGGAGGGAAGGCAGCCCATCAAATCCTCTGGAGTGAATTGATAAGGAACTGTGTGTGCGTGTGTCTTGCAACAAGATCACACTGTCATATGTTGCTATTTAAAGTGTTATGGACAAATTACACATTTATTGGGTTAACATAATGGTTAGGGTTCCAGGTAGGTTTATATCAGGAACAACTGTACAGGTAACTGTAGAGTGGTTAAGGTTATGGCAATGATTTGGGATACTGCTAATATCCCAATCTAGTCTTTTTACTTTTAAATCAACATTGTCTAAAACAAATCACTGTGGGTGGTTATTTGTTTTCAAATTAAGCATAACTCAATAAACATTTCTATAATGTACAACGCTGTTTCCAAAAAAGTTGGGATGCTGCATAAAACGCAAATTATTGCAAATCATTTATCCATGTATTTATTTGTGAATAGTACAAAGACAAAATATCAAATGTTGAAACAGAGAAATGTTATTGTTTTCCGATAAATACATGCCCTTTTGAATTTGAGGCTCTGCAAGCATTTGGGAACTGAGCAGACCAATTGCTAAAGTATTGAAAGGGAAATGTATTCCATTCTTGCTTGATATAGGATTTCAGCAGCACATCAGTTTGGGGTCTCCACTCCAAACTGATAGGTGACAATAGGTGACAAGACTAAACTGCAGGCAGGCCAGTTAAGCACCCAGAATCTTATACTATGAAGCCATGCAGAATGTGGTTTGGCATTGTCTTGCTGAAATAAGCAAGTCCTTCCCTGAAGAAAACACAGTCTGGATAGCAGCATATGTTGTTCCAAAACCTGTATATATTGTTCAGCATTAATAGTGCCTTCAGAGATGTGCAAGTAATCCATGCAATGTGCACCAATGCACCCCCATACCATCATGGATGCTGGCTATTGAATTAGAATTTGCTGGCTTTGCACTGATAAGAAGCTGGATGGTTCCTCTCCTCTTATGGACACGACGTCCATGATTCCCAAAAATAATTTAAATGTTTGATTCATGAGACCAGAGGACAATTTTCCACCTCGCCTCAGTCCATCTTAAGTGAGCTTGGGCCCAGAGAAGGCGGCGGCAGTTCTGGATCTTGTTTCTTCTTTGCATGGTAGAGTTTAAACTTGCATTTCTGGATGCAGCAACGTCCCGGGTTTGCAGACAAAGGTTTTTGGAAATGTTTCCGAGTCCATGCGGTGACATCATTGTATTATTTTTTATGTACATTTCACACAGTTTCCCAACATTTTAGAAACAGGGTTATATTACCCCAACCGATTTTAGCCCTTGAAATTATTTGTTATAGTCCAGTCATTGGACTATTAAAAATCAATTACACTTCAGAAATTATTTACTTAGGCAACGCTACCATCTCACTGAAAAAATGCTACAATTCCAGCATTTTTCTATAGTGTGAAAAAATTGCCAAACAAAGAAAATCATTTGAAATGTTGACTGCCCTGAGGTTATTGTCCTGAGGGCTCAGAAGATTGCCGTTTCAATCTCAGTGCTAGTGAATACAAGTCATCATATGTGATTCTAGGAAATGGACAAATTGTATCCAAGATTGTATTCTAGTGGTGTTCACCATAGTATGTGAGATTGTGTTTGTGTGTGGGCACGAGGGGCCAGAGTTTAGAAGGGGTGGCACAAGTATTTCTGATTTGGACTTATCTGATAAGGGCAACAGAAAGTCATACTTTCTTGCTGAAATCATCTCTAAAAAGATCTTTCCCCATCTCAGTACATTTTTTTTCCATTTAACCAGAATGGTTTATTTTAGAAGAAAATAAAACTTACTGGATCAATAAAACATGTATCTCTCCTTTCAAATCACAACAAACAAAGTAGTCCCACATATAAACAGAATTGGTACAGCCAGCCCCGTTGATTTGGTAGAGGGTATGTCATCCATCCATTGAGGAAAAGGGCAATATATGTCTTGTAAGTACACAATGGCAAAATATATATCAAATGTTTTATAACAAGCTGTTTACTTTGTCTTATGAAATCTAGAATGGTTCAAAAATAAAACTAGGATATGGTGCAGGAAAATGAATGACCAGCAATTGAGTAATGTACAATGTTTTTTCTATTAAACATAGTAATTGATCAATTTGCCCAGATTAGTTGGCCAAAGAGGTCCCATGGCAGGTAACCCGGATGTACATGAGCCCCTAATTAGGAGGACAGTTGTATGATCTTACAGACACATAATTCAATTGTCAAGCTATTGAATTACTATTTAAGAAATAATGAAATCCTGTTAACCTTTAAAAATATATATTTTATGCTAGAGATATAGGGATCCTGCTGCAGTGAATTCATTCAGAGGCATATTCAAAGGCTTTACCGAATTTTGCCTAATCTCTTTTGGATGTAGGGGGATACAATCTGTCATACAAAGTGTGCCATTTCCGAAAATCTACTAGTGGCTATCTGTAAGGGAACTTTCTCTTAGTTCGCAACAGAACTGCTGGATTTTTTAACAATTGCATAATTGGCAAAAATATGTAATGTTCCAGGCAATAGTGCGATGTATGGCCAGTGCAATTGTTCTTAGGCCCAACATTTTGAAGAGGATTATTTTGCTCAAAACAAATGCTGGGTTCCTAAGACCATAGAGGTGCTTGAGATATGGAACATTAGCTCAGGCTCAAATTACACTCATTCGCCTCTACAATGACCATTTAAGATGACTTTTCAAGCTAGCAATCGGAACGAATATGGCCGATAACATTAAATATGGGTCTGTGCTTAAACCCACTAACAATGTATTACTCCTTTGTAATACGAGCATTCTATGGCCGTGGGCAAGATATAGTATTCTAAAATAAACAATAATGAATCAAATCTATGAATCTGTATAGATTCCACCTGCATCTATGTGCCACTGATATCATAATTGTTAATGCCGGCTGTGTTTCAGTGTCTCCTTTATCCTATCAAAACATTGCCTGTCATAATTTGGCATCTCTTACAATTAATGGACTTTAATAGAAAAGAGCTTGTTCAAAAACAGTGGAAAAAAGGGAAGGGATGAGAAAGATACAAGGAGAGAGGGTTCATTACTCACCAATGCACTGCGGGTATGTGTGTGTGTGTGTGTGTGTTCGTGTTCACAAACCAGACCTGCATTCAGATACCGTATAAGTCATTGAAATCACTAGGAAAGTCATCTTGAATTAATTTCGATTTTGCATTTTATTTTAAAGATAAGTGGTTTAGTATTGGAATGAAATTGGAAATGGTAGGCCTGCGCTGTTGTATTGAAAAATAAACACTAAAATACAGTACTCAGACTCAAATACACTTGCATGAATCAAATCTTTGTCTTTAAATATTTTCATATGCTTTCAAATAGCGGGCTTTATTATAAATACATACATTATTATATACGTACAATTTGAATTTTACAGTGTAAATAGATGCTTCAGGCCACATTATTTGATAAATCTCAAATTGACAGAAAACGTTAATAAAAATATTCGAATACACATGACAGTATTTAAATGTCTGATTTGTGCATGTTCCATCAACTCATTGTATCTGTAACACACTGCTAGTGTGAGATTATCTATGATGAGATCCTCATTAGTGGACAGTGGTGTCGTGATAAAACCGAGATACCAAATCCCTCTGCCCCCCTGAACACTCTGAAGAAGGAGGTCGCTCTCAGCAGAGCTAAATATGGGTCAGGTCGACAGTTTCCATTTGATAATGTGGAGTTGCTGACATGTTTCAGTGACAATATGCCAAAAGGACCTTCTTTTGTACTTGTCTATAAAATGTCTGAGCTTGTTAAAATCATGGAGAGGAAACTGACACTTGCCATATCCATTCGTCATCTCTACTTTTATTATCTGAGGTAAGTCAATTGTAAACACATTTATAGACATTGTAGTCACTTAAAACTGAGGTGATTGGCAAACATTAGTAAACAATACCATAATCCTATTGTAGAGACTGTCGTCTTTCTGCTCTACTTCCTGGCCGCTACACACAGATCATAACACGTAAGGACCATTTCCGTCAACTTCTTCGAAACCTGCCCTGATCTGTGCCACATTCACATGTATCATGTGTTGTGATGAAAAACAAACAGTCTCACTCAGATGGTCCACTGTACCCCCAGAAACCCCTTCCCCCCCAAGTACACACCCTCAGTATGGGGGAGTAGCTCTTGAAAGTGTCTTCCTGGTCTGCCGCAGGTGCCATCCTAATGACGCTTTGATGCCATATGTCAAATCTCATCACTTGCTGAGTCGTCTGACATTTCTGTTGATTGCACCTAGTAAAGGATTTACAAATGCTCTATCACCTCGAGAGAACGAGGTTGAGGTAAAACAGACGCCAGTATCTCCTGAAGGACATTTCATCCTTTGGTGATTGTATGTGTATACACGTTATACAGGTTCTAATGGACAGTTTTCAGTGTTAATTACACGCTTGTTTGAGAATTGAAAATTGTTTCTGGCAATGTTTGCACATATGTATGACTGGGTCGCTTCTTTTCTCTCGTCTAGCCAGACTCATCAGTTTGAAGTAGTGACGTTATTGTTGCAACTGTGTCGAGAGACGACGTTATGTCCTTAAACCTCAAACTATATCCAGGTTATAATCGACCGTCACCAAGAGACCAAGTGATGAAAAAAGATGCACCAAAGCACACGAGTGCACGCTAACACACACACACACACACACACAAACACACACACACGCACACACACGCACACACACACACACACACACACACACACACACACGCAAACACGTACATACACACTCACACAGAAACAAACACATACAGCCACTGGGTCCTCTCTGCCCTCTGTGGTACATTTGCCACATGCTACAACTAGCAATCAGAGTGCCTGGGGCATAGCCAGGGGAAAGACACTAGGGTAATCACCTCACTGTCTTCTCTCTTTCACCTCAGGGGCATCTGACCAAGGACAGGCACTACAAGGAGAGGACTGGCACCCGCTGTCACCTTGGTGTGACACACTAATGGTAAATATTAATGGACACATACCTGACAAGGATTGTCCCTGGAGAGGAGTTAAAGATGTACATACCTTTAGCTTGTGTTTCAGATTATGTGAGATTATTTGTAGTCTGGTGAAAACAAGTTGTTTTATTGAAAGAACAGATCACAGTACAGATTTTGCATTAAGGAATGTACATAAACATTGATAGATTGGTGAAATTACTTCATAACACATACATAACATATGTACCATGCCTGTCAATCGGATGTTAATTGTTTTTAATTATATTGTCCTGATATGTAGTTGATACATTTTGCTCGGAAATGTTCCTCCAGCCCAAATTTCTTTTAAATATTATTCTCTCTCCTGATACATCCTATGCACGTAGCACCTCACCTAGAAAAACAGACTACTGATTTTCCGTCAGTATCAAAGTTTGTTGTAATTATACAGCACTTGTACATTCAAGCCCACTCCTTCGCTGCAGAAATAGCCCATGCTTCTCATTGAGATGTATGCTGAATTCTGGGGGATAGAGTGTTGGCCAAACCTTGTCTTTTTAATTTAAGGGAAGATGGCCTTGGCGGATTGACTGTGACACAGGGAATGATCAGGGCACTTAGAGGGCGGCAGTGAACGTAAATTTGCCTTTAACGTCCCATGGGGCAACAGGAGGGGAGGGAGGGGTTGAATGGTGGTATTAACCTGTGAGTAAGGAGGACACCTCAAGATCACGGGTCAACCTAAAATGGCAGCTATTAAGATGACCAAATGAATGTTCGTCTTTTCAATGTCACAAAACACAAATGCACATAATAAAAAGAGACAAGTTGTCAATTTTTTTTTCGCATTCGTTTTTTTTGGTCCAGAACTAAATAGTTACTGTGGCTTTGTAGAAAATACACTTATTTGTTAATCCTATGACATTATGAGAGCAAACGAGTGGAGTTTTTTCGGATACATTTCACCATCCGTGCGCTGTACAATGACGGGGGAACATTAGATACTTATTCATTTGGAATCTCCCATTAATCTGCAGTGGTTTCATGATACAACAAAGAACAGCATTGTCGCTATCTATCACACAAACACACACGCAAACAAAAACACATCTGGGATACATGACAACACAGTGATGATCTGTAATTTTAAGAAGACAAAGATGACCTTGACATTTTCACTTCTGATAAATGCCAGGAAATTTTTCAGTTCACTGACTACAGGGATAGAGACAGAAAGCCAGAAAAGGAGAGAGAAATCAAATGAAACTGTCTCTATGTCTCTAAGAACAGGTGTAGACTAACAGTGACATGCTTACTTATATGTGCCCTTTCTAGAAATGCACAGAAGTTAAGAAAAAAATAACAAGATCGAAACAAGGAGTATATTATACACAGTTATATAAATGACAAAAACAATGAACACATACAAAATGGTATTAACAATCACTTGGCTATTCACATGAAATGGAATGCAAGTTCTAAGTCTGTGTGTGGGTGCAGTGTCAATTAAGTCTTTGTTAGCAGTGAATAGATAGTAAACAGTAGCAGTATGTATGTGTTTTCTTATTTAATGGATCTCAAGTCCAATATATATCATTATCCCATTTGCTTTCATTATTTTGAGATTTCAGTGAAATTCGTATCCAAACACAAGCACAACCAATAGATGTTGGTTCTGAAATACAGAGAAAACATGAGTGATTAATCAAAAACATTGAGTTGCGTACCCCAGAATATTGGATTAATAATGCTTTAATACTTGATTAGTCCTGTGTTAATTCTTGAGTAGTCATGGCAACGTTTATATGTATTATTTTTATAATACATACTGATCAACTATAGCCAGCTGTAGCAGTAAACAACTAAAAGTTGACACAGCCAGTATGAAGTCATTTCTGCACAACCTCAATCCACCAATCACATTCAGAGAGGTGAGGAAACACTGGTCGTCCCATCTGGAAGACTTGTCGGGTGTCCTGACCTAACAAAGTACCTCAGAGAGAGTAAAATAGGTAGGTTAAAGGGACCCCCAGTCATGGCTGATCGGGAATGAAGTGTGGAGATTAAAAGGTTTTGATGTGGAGATAACAGTCACTGGCAGGGAATGAGTAACAACCACAGAGTAAAAAAGTTGTACATGTGTATACATGTTTTTGAGTGTGTGTGTGTGTCAGCGCGCTTGGCGGAACAGGTGCTGTGGGCATTAGGCTGACTCATCCGTTATCCAAACATTCTGGTCTTGCTCGGATGCCTCACCTCTAACCTGCCCTCTAACCCTAACCCTACGGCCAGACATCCTCCCTCATCCTCATCCTCCAGTGTTGACCCCCCTTTAACAGGGCACCAGAGGCCAAACCCACACAGACCGCACACCACTCTCTCTCTCTCTCTCTCTATACATATATATATATATATATACATAGCTCTGACAGTGAAGCCGGAATTGAACCCTTCCTTTCCTCACTCAAGCCTTTTCTTTTCAACACTTATGCTGAATAGTTATTTTTCTATTAATATGACCTTTGAGGTACAACTTGCTCTATTCTTGCAATCCAGCTGGTCTTATTGCAAGAGGATAGTGATGACCACCACAGCTGTGGTTTGATACTTTTCCTTGTTAAATAAGATTTGGTTCAGGTAATCGCCAAATCAGTACCTCATTAAGTAAAATGAAGTGAGCCTGTGTTGGAATTGAACAGACACTGGAATGGAATGGCTGCCATACATGTAGTGATGTAGGAGTGGTCTCTTAATTTTTTCCTGAGCTGCATACATAGAATCACATAGACACTGACCACTCCACCTCGCATCTCCTTCCAGATCCTGACAAAAGTCATGACCCTGTCTCAAATAAACTTTATGTTTACCATCATCGCGGATTCAAGGGAAATGAACAGCACAAATAGCGAAGATAATACACTGGAAATAATTCCATTGTTACAGTAATATTTGAGTAACAGGCAACCTAGAATCTCTGTGTGACTCAAGCAACGCTTTTTTTACTAAAGCGGATCTTTCCATTTTGCCTAACATCAGACATCCTGATGTTCCATTGCGATCTGAGTCCCTGTCTTGTTAGATAAAAGCACTGTGCTTGTGTCCCTATTTGGTCCTGGTCGAATTGTTTTCCCAGCACAGTCATGTCGTATTTCACACACGCACACACGCACGCACACACACACACACACACACACACACACACACACACACACACACACACACACACACACACACACACACACACACACACCCAGTGTTGGTGCTGTCCCTTGTACTCTCCTCAGTGATATGTGCATTTGTCTCAGCTGTCACTCACTCGGACTGCACGTCATGAGCTTTGTGATTGACAGTTGGCTCTGCCGGAGTAGAAAAAGATCTCCTGGGTCTCTCTTATGTGTGAATAAATGAGAATAGGCAGAATAGATTGAAAAAAAACAAAAGAAACACTACGCATTTATATTAATAAAATAAATTGTTGTTGGACAATGACTCTGTATGACCCTCCCACACCCCTTTACACACAAACACAGACCCACACAAACAAACACCATCCTTGCTGCCCCCCCAATGCACACTCAGCCAGTCACACACCTGGGGCAAGTCAAATGATAGAGCGACAAGTCAACACCTGATGGCCGATTACACACAACCTCCAGTAGCCTGCATGTGTCACAGCATATGTCAGCCAGGCATCAATGCTGCAGTCAACTCTTGAGTTCATCCCCCAGACAGACCATCCGTGTCTTTACACTTCAAGTATAACTGCGAGAGGAGGACCTTCTCCACTCTCCCCTATTACTCTCCAATCTAAAAGTCCCATCTATGACCTTCAGTCTTCATTGCTGTCCTCAGTCACACTGAACGCTGTGTTCAAGGACAACTGCACTTACTGTTCTAGTACAATGTGGTGGTCTGACATGAATCGAAGCACAACCTTTACTCTACACTTAAAGCACATACGGTCTTCACTGCCAAGCTGGTGTAGGCGAGACACTGAGGACACTGTATTTCATCTATCATTGCAGAAAAATAAAGTATGAATGAAAGGAGAGAATGAGACATGATCACAGTTTCCTCAAAACATTTCAACATCAATAAGATGATTCTACAGAAATGATTGCGATATTGTTACTCTGATATTTAAATAATTCATCCAATACTGTAATTCACTTCATGCGTTACAGTTTTGAACCACTGAATGTGAACTATACATTTAAGGCGACCCAGGGGAAGAATTACAAACTCCATTGTTTGGCTCTTTTTATTTATTCAAAGGTCTCTTTGTGGGATTTTTGAATCTCCCGAGCTTCTGTGTGTTTTGATGAAAAAAGTTCACAAACCGGCTGAATTCGCTGGAAAAATGAAACGTGTACTTTCAGAGAGGAGATGTCGTGTCGAAAGTGCCTTTGTGACAGTTGCAGAACAAACCCCACATGAGATTTTTGGAAAGACTGGAAACTTGACAGTTTTGTGACTGTCTCCATGGTTACCAGAGTGCAGGCTCTCATTAGACAGCAGTATCATGTAAAAATCTATTTCAGAGGAACAAAAAAAATGAAAAAAGAGCTGAGAACCGCATAATTCCAAAATTACTGGAACAACAACACAACAAAAACAAAAGAAAGAATTGACTATAAAGTCTATAAGCCCCAGTATATACAGGATGTTGGAGATATATTTTATAACACATATTAGACGTACAGTGATAATAAAGACCCAGTTAATATGTTGTCCTCCACCAATTGTTCACCGCATACAGTAATCAGTCATATAGTAATCTCATGACACATCATTCACCCAAGTTTAGTCCGAATCAGGCCACTGGAATCACATGCATGTTCATCACTATGTCTTATGGATAACTATGGCAAGGCATATTTGATCAGTGATATCTGAGATATCGCGTGTGGCTAACATACACATGTACATATACGTGAGCATTGACCGAGCCAAATCCATAGTCTCTGCCCGTTATAGGGACAATTCAAGAAATGACTGAATGGGGATTTTAACATGTGTTTGAATGAGAGATATTTAAAAATACCTTGGTTGTTTGAAAATGTTCTGGGTATCCATGCCAACCATAGGAAAAGGTAAAAAAAATATATATTTCGGTTGTCTTTTTTGGTAAAATTTCAGTTTTTTTTATTTATTCATACCACTTGAAACTGCAGATTTCACCATGAGAAAGCGTTATAATTACATTTAAACTGACAACGGCTGAACAGCAGTAGTTCTCTAGTCAGTTACTAGTCAACTGCAAGTCATGACTAAAAACAGAAATAGTTACGTCATTACTGTATCTTACCATGTTTTGTCACTTGTTTATGTTATTTCCGGCAAGAAGAAACCTATAGGTCAAATACAAATTCACTATAGATAAAATATAGGCATGGGTATGAATATTTGTGCTCTTAACTATATATATATATATATATATATATATATATATATATATATATATATATATATATATATATATATATATATATATAATTACCTACACTTATATACTATGTATTAGGTAATTATATATGTTTTAAGTAATTATATGTATATATATAAGTATTAATGCTGTCAACTGATAAAATAATTAATCCAGATTGATCGCCAAAATGTCTGTAGTTAGTCGCAATTATGCACAATTTAAGAAATTGGTTCTAAAAATGTGGTCCTGAATAAAAGTTTATAAAGCAGTGCATTATGTTAAAGACATATTGCTGTCACAGTTGCTCCGCGTGGCGCTGTGTGCTCTCTCCCTCTCTCACCTCGCCGGTGTTAAAACTGCTGGCTGGAGATGATGGCAAACGCACCCTTCACTCACACCTGTTTCTTGTCAGTATTTACGTTGTCTTTTTGAGCTCCTTGTTTTCATCCGCACCTCACAGGATATTTAGTCATTTGGTTTGGACTATGTGGTGCAGTGATTTTTCTTTAATGATTAAAAGATACAAGTATTATTCCTCATTTTTTTTCTCTCCTTTTGGGCACTCTCTACCCTCGCACCTCACAATGGTTTTATTGGAAACTATGGACATTGCTTGATTTGAAATCAAATCAAGTGCCGGAGCATCTTTCATTGCCTTTAAATGTCTCCTCTTCACAATGATTAGCAGAATCTATTGGTACCCCATGCAAATGTAAATAGAATCTTGCTGGTCTATGATCCAATAGGTCTACAATTTCCTACCATTTTTCTATTGATCAGGGCACCAAGTACAATAACAATTATATTAAGATTTTGTTTAAAACAGCCATCAGCCCCTCTCTCTGGCAAGCTGCCGGTATGTTATCCAATACCGATCACCCCTATGCTTTTCAAGGTATTGCACATTGGTTAATTATCTAAAATGTGATAAAAATTGGCTTCAGGTCAGGGCCTGCTTGTATTTTTTTAGTAGTTGTTTGGCCACAACCAAATATGTATGTCTTTATTAAATGATTTGAAAATGCCATAAGGTGGGCAAGGTAGCCAGAGATGTTAATTCACAAATATTAACCAGGATCAGATGTAGAATGTATTCATGCTCAGTACAGAAGTTGTTAGCGATGCGATTATCAGTGGTGTAATCATCAGGGGGTGCAGGAGGTGATGTTGCACCTGAGCCCCAGTGGGTGGGGGACCCGTGTTTGGCCCTGGTGGGTGGGGGACCGGTATGCCGTATAAAGTTACCTGTATACCGTTGCAAATGAATAAGTGACAGCTCACACTCAAGTCAAGCACTAACTATGGTTCTGAGACTCCAACAAACAAAACAACGCATTAACCAGGCAAAAAAAAATGTGTTAAGCATTTTTATTAATTGCATGTGTTAATGCGTTAATCTTGACAGCACTAATATGTAGCTATATTTATATTGCACCATATGTATACAGCACCAACAAAATGCTACAGAAGTCAAACTCTAACAAGATTCACCATAAATTCACCTTTTAATCAATCTCTTCATCTATGTATTCCAGGTGCAATGTTTGTGGTGACTGGGTTAGCAGACTGCAAACGTGTAGGCTAACTAGCTAGCAACTGAAAGTATAATAAATGTTGACATCAACAACACCAAATACCAGGCTAGCTTGCTGTCCTATGGACTTGCAAGCCATTTACAAGTTGTAGCCGACTGGTATGTAATGAATATGTATTGTATATTTAACTGTTGTTTATTGTCTGAAAGTTATTGTCCCTAATTTAACCTCTGTTGGGCAATGATTTCATTAGAATAGTCACAAGGTATGAATAGAAAGACTATACTAAAAAAGATGGGAATGGACAATCAGCAAATTTGTATAGCAACTTCAGATTGTCAGCAAAATGTTCCAATGTATTTTGGGTGGTGGAAGGATTAAATAAATCAAAAGAAATACAATTTGCATACATCAAATGCAATTTTTTAAGAATACATAGCAATCTATTTTAATACGTTAACAATCGTTTCGTATAAGCAATAAAGCCCTCAAAACCAAAAGTATTGTGAAAAAGTCTGAAGGGCTTTTTTCCTGTCATTTGGCTTTGCCTCAGGCCAAAGAATAGCCCTTAGTCGGTAGTTATTCACAGTTATTCCTGGTTTCTCTTGCCTTATTTCTTAAACAATTCCCAATCATGAAAGAATATTGTAATGTAAGAATTCAGAGTTGCTAAATTATGAACTAATATTCAACTTCCATTGCATATTTCTTTTTTATCAGAGTGAAAATGCCCCCAGGACACGGCATAATGTAACATAATGACAGGACAAAGCCTGCGGAGCCAGCCACCCATAATTACACAGTTGGCGTGTTAACTATGAATGCTACCTCTGACTAATATTCAGGGGACAAGGAAGAGAACTCCAGATCAACGCGTTGATTCTCGGGCGATGTATCAGAAATTACATCTTTCCTGTCAAAATCCCTTCAGAACATGCTGTAAGTGGTCCCTTTGTCAAATATGTCTTGTAATGTCTTGTTTTGGAAGTTTTATGGGGAAATAGACTAACATTTGTTTTGAGAATGCATTTAATACTTACTTGAAAATGCCAATTGATGGTTTAAATAAATTATTAAGATGTAAAGTTAAAGATCTAAAGGAATTTATTGAAATAAAAATACCATTCACAAGACATTGATTCAAAATTCTAGGAGATTTCAATGATCACCATAACCTGTTGTTGAGCAGGGTATATACAGCTGCGGAAAAATGGAAGAGACCACCACCCCTTTTTCTGTCCTTTCCAAATAAGTTGAAATGGAAAGTTTTGAGTGAGGAACCGAAGCGTTCGATTTGCAGTGGTCTCTTGATTTTAACCCTTCTGTTTTTCACACGAAACCTTCCTTTTCGACTTATTTGGAAAGGAGAAGGTGTGGTGGTCTCTCAATTTTTTCCATTGATGGATGTGTACGCATTATTTAGGTGGATGGACATGCAGGCCAGGTAGCAGCAAACACTCTAAACAATAAACAGTAACAACAGCAACCTGCGACGCATGTGACATGTGTATTTACGTACTGCGGTCTGATTTGCCTAAGGTAGAGTGGGGGAGGGCCTTGTATCTATTCTTCTGGGTGGAGTTTAAGTGTGCTAGTGGCACCTGTAGTTGCCCAGTTGATATATCTCAGTTCCTTACATTAACACCAGGCAGGATGTGTCCATTGACTTGTGCTGCTCATGTCAAGAACTGAGACTGCTATCAGCATAACAAAGAGTGTACTGGAAGTCAATGCTTTTACATTCCGTACTCCGACGTTCCCATTCCCTAGTCCAATGTTTTTTACTGTAAGTCCACAACCGCACCTTGTTTTAATAAGCTGATAGCGATGTAACTTGGGCTGCTCGGTTTCTCCAACATTGCCGAGTTTTAAAAGACTGTCGGCCTTTAATTTTTTGTTGGTTCGATCCTAATAGATGTAAACAGGTTATAGAAAAGTAATTTGCTATCTGAATTGGGACCTTGACGTATAAACTAGGGATGCACCGATACCATTTTTTTCAGACCTTCGGATACTTGCCAATACCAAATAATGATACTAAGTACTCAAAGCTGCACTAGGTTAGGATTTTTTCAGTAAAAAACTAAAGCTTTGTCCCATATAAATATGTTGTGGACTGGGTGCGGTTGTTTCCACAAATCTCTCGTCTCTTGTTACTTGATGAAAAAGTTAATTATCGTCACCTTTATTGATTGTCATTGTATCAGTGTCATTCTCGAATGAAAGAAAAAAATATGTTGTTAAGCCATGAAAGAAAATAGTTTTGGCAAACTTGCTAGCAATTGCTCAATTCTTATGATAATTCCAGTAAGTTAGTAGATACTGTAATACGCTGTTAAAACGGCCAGTGGTAAACATCTTACAGTTCATCAATGTTATTTCTGTTGAAGGTAAACTTAGTAAGAAACATTAGTCAGTTTTCCTGTAGCAATATCATTCACAAATGGCCAATTGCTGTTAAAACAGCCAGTGGCAAAAGAGGATTTGGTAGACACAAGAGGCTCTATTGACAGCCATCAAATGTGGTGTAACGGTTAACGACATAGCTTTCCACGTTGGCGTCCTGGTTTCAAATCTCAAGAACGCAATGCTTTCTATTACGGGCCGGCTGAACAAGGCTTGCCTGGTTTCTTGTTTGTGTATTGCAATAAAATCATCTCTTTACATGAGACTCTCATCCTTGTCAACTTTTCATTATTCAACAATACTTATTTAACATGATTCCATAGTAACCTATTTATTCCCCCTCAATTAATAATTCTTTAAAACTGTACATGAATCTTTACCCAGATGTACAAAAATGAGCTTCTCCCGTGTTGGAGTTAGCTGTTGTTGTGTTTCTGCGCTGCTAGCATTAGCCTACTCATTGAGCGCTGTGTTGTGCCTATACAATCAGATTTAGGAAAACAGCTAAGTAGATATTTAAGAAAATGGGGAAAGGACATTTTCTATTGAGTTATGTAAAAGAAGAAAAGGAAACAGGCAAGTCTTGTTCTGCCAGTCCCCGATTAGATTGGATGAATATTGTTGTCCCTGGGTGGATTTGATCTGCGGTTTTCTATGTGGCACACTGTGCCTGTATCCACTACGCAAAAAAACAGGTAGTGTTGCACATTATATGTGCTTAGAGATGTGGTGTCTGTTTACTTTAGCATTGTCAAACCAATTAGCCGAAACTCCTGTTGTCAAAATTAGTTCCCTACATTATTAGCTGACATCCAAACCAACAACGGGTATAACAGGGTTGCTACACAACATTCAACACATTAAATTAGGAATAGGTCACCTTAGATGGCTAGCTGATAGTTATACAGTACTCGTAATGAAAACAATGACAGTTAACTACTGTATGCTAATTAAATAAAATCAAGAGCAATATTTTAGTTGTTGGTGCATGAAGTTCATTTAACACAAAATAATCAAACAGTTTTACTTCAGGCCTAGTTTAATGTAGCTACTGAAGCCTGTAACCAGCAAAGTTTTAGTCTAGCTATACAGTACCTATAATGTAAACAGTGACTCAAATCCCTCAATGACTGGTTCTTTTCTGTAGAAATCAATGACAGTTGACCAGACAACCACTACGCTATGTGAACTGTGAACTACGCTATGTAAATCAAAATCGAGAGTAATATGTTTGTTGTCAGTTCTTCCATCGCTATATATTCAAAAATAGTTTTACTGTAGGCTTACTATAAATTAGCTATTGAAGTTCGTAGCCTCATCATCAAGCCAGAGCATTAGTTCAGTATACTGAGTTGTCATCAAACTATATAGGAGTATAAACAATTATGAAATACAGAATTTGTTTGTTTTAAATGGTAAATTAATTAGAAAATGCAATAATGTTTTTGTATTTAAGGTTTTATCATCACGAAAAAATATTATCAAAACGATTATTTTTAAGAACACAGGCTATAGTATTTTAATTTGTTTATTAGGCCCTACAAATGTAAAAATGAAAATTGCTCTTCACATAAATTATTCAAAGATAAATCCTTTGGTATTTAGTTTTCATTTTGATTATGTACAGGTCAAATAAGTTCGTAAAAAAAGTTTTCGACAATCAAATGACATGCGCATGAATAGTCTGCATAGGCCTGTGCTTGATATACTCGATACATATTAAATAATGTATAACACATAGACTACAGCCTATTTGCAGAAATACAATTGAATTTTACACTAATTGTGCCGTCTCTCCTGGACTCCTGTGTTGCAGTGGCATTTGGGGTCGCCCTTGGTCCATTTCTTTTTTTGAGAGGATGCTCAAGCATTGTCGGTGGCGGTTCAATATAATTTAAACAACATGTATGCAATCTCTTAATCTTCAATAAAATAAGCAGAGAATAATCAAAGTCAGACGATATAATGTGTGTGCGATTTATACTTTCATTATTTCTCCTAAAATGAAAACAATGAATTGTAATACATATGTTGAATTGGTGACAGTTGACTGCTGAATAATATATTTGGTATTTCGTTTAGTGAATAATTACTTAGCCTAATATATTTGTAGCATCTTAAGCTTCAGTAAAATAAGCAGAGGCATTTCAAAGAGAGTCAAGAGGATGTGTGTGCAATTTAGTTTCTCATTTTCTCCTAAAATAAAAACAATATCTTATAATACTTTTCTTGAATTAGTGAGCTGTGAGTGCATAACAATATCCTCGGTCCTTAGCTTAGTGAATACTTTTTAGCACAGTACATTTGTGCATTTTCCCTTTAGATTTACATTTGATGAATTTACAATAAGCTGAATCTCCGATTGAAAAATGGTAACATGTGAAAAGTAGTCTATAATGTTTGTATTTTTTTTCAATAATAGCCTAATTGAAGGGTAATGTTCTGGTGTTACCTAATGTACCTCGTTTTGAGGAGAACGATTAACTCCGGTATTACCAGTTCTGTACCTAATGTACCTCCATTTGAAGAGAATGTTAAACTTTTGAAAACTGTCCTACATTCTTACGAATTACACATTTGTAAGAATGTAGCAAATTCATTGACCCATTGACCATTGATGAAATGCCTGGCTTTATAGTATAGCATACTGTATATTTGCACATTAGTTGCACACTCACTAATTCGTCAAGCAACATTTACTCTTCCATTTCTCTAAACTTGCAATATGCAGCCAGCTCTCAGATATGCAAGGAATGGATAAATTCTCATTTGACAAAACCAGTGATATTTTCTAACCCCTGACCATCCTGAGCCTCGACCGTGACATATTCCACAATGTAAGGAAACAAAACCATTGGTTTGCATGTGCCTGGCATGAACAGAGTATGCAGTGTCAAAGAAATAGTTATCATTGATGACAAATACAGGGCATTGATACATGTAAAATAATATTAACTCTGATGGATAAAGTTCATTTCAGTACTTAGCTATTCATATTCTTCTTTGTCTTTTCCCAAATCATGAAAGTAATAGAGTTCACAGCACCCTTAACAGCTACGTAATGACAGTATTCAAAAGGACAAAACAAATGGCCTGTCCATGTCCAGGACTGACCATTTGTGAGTTATGAGAGGCCATTCTCCCTGCCACTGTTGTCCTGTTATTATTACCACAACTCTTCTGTGTCCCTATTAGCATGCATTATTATGCATTCTCCTTCAACCTTCTCTGATCAACAAGCTTTTTTTCATTTCCAGGACTTCTGCTGATGAAATACATTTGGTTCGTATTCGCTAGTGTGCCGAAAGTGTTGCTGAGTGGGTGCCACTGAGATACAGTTCCCTGCTCGCCTTGTCACCCAGAATCTTCACATTGTCAAACTATTTTGCTCAGTCTGGAACATTTGTGAATTACATATGCTTTTTTACACATGATATTCTGATATTATTATCACAGTCATCAACATCACTTGAAATTAAGTTCTTTTGATGACATAGGGGTACGTATCACCACATACATGACATTGTATATACTGTACTTTTTAGGGTTTGGGCTTGACTTGACTTAGCATCCAGTGACCAAAAACTCTGGAATGCATCTTTAACAGTACAGGCTGGTGGTGCTGGTTTAATAGTGTGGGGATTGTTTTCTTATCACGCATTAGGTCAAGCAAAAATTAAGTAATAGCTTAATGCCAAAGCTTATGTGAGCAATGTTCCTGAACAAGTGTATACATTTCTGTGTTACCCCTTGTCACATGGATCCTTCCAGGAGGATAAATCAATGCGTCATTCTTCAACGTGTCATGTCACTAAACAAATATTGTCTCAGAATGGTCCCAGGAACACAACAGTGTGTTCAGTTTACATGAGTATCCTGTGCAGTCATCAGACCTCAACCCAACAGCTCTCCTCATGTCTGATAAGAATTACAGAACACATAGAAGTACAGTTCGATGCATGTGTTTGTCTATGCTGCACAATGTTTTGTCTGTAGCAAAGGCCGAGGTAACATTAAGAACTGTGTGTGTCTGGGATAGGGCTGCAAAAACAAATCGATAAAAATTGATAACGTTGATAATGAAAGTGGTTGGCATCAAATATCATCATCGATTTCATTATCAAAAAAACATTTTGAAAAATGGTGGAGTCTACACTGGTGGGAAGTCACATACAAACAAATCATTTCCAAGTACGAGATCACTTTATTTTTAAGAAATCAAGGAATACAGTTTGTGGCAGAAATTGCCATGCAGAGCTCTCATGGCACGGGAGAGTTCTATAATACGGAGCCCTGGTGGTGACATTGAAAGATTTATTTTTTGTAAAATGTGCACTGGTTTTTAAAACGTTCTCTCGTTTTTACGTCAACAGTTGTCACAAAGTGCTTTTACAAAACACCCAGCCTGAAACCGCAAGAAACAAGCAACAACAATGTTGGAGCACAGTGGCTTGAAAAAACTCCCTAAGAGGGTCCAAAATTATGGAAGAAACCTAGAGAGGAACCAGGCTTGGAATGGTTACCAGTCCTCTTCTGGGTGTGCTGAGTGAAAAGTTGTAATAATTAGTAAATACATTTGGTTTGCCTCAAGAGTATAAAACCGAATCAAAGTAGTAATCCACAGATTAATCAAATATAAAAATAGTTGTTAGTTGCAGCCCTAGTCTGGGAGTTTATGTGTATGTGTCATTGTGTTTGTGTACATGCATTGTTGAATTAAGGCTAAGAATTAGAATCTTGCATGTTATCTACACCAAGTGCCCAAAGTGTCCGCACTTTTCAGTGCTAGCATACAATTACGATTCAAGGTTTTGATAAGAGTTAAGACAGGCTTTTGGCAAGACATTCAAATACCTCTTTGGCATGGAGGTCACATCTATTTTTAGTTTGGAGACTTGGTGACCCCAAGATTCCCAAATCTCTTTCCCCATGTGTGGTGATTTAGAAACCCACACGTAATTAAAGCTACTGTACTTTACTGTAACTTAGGCCATCGGGGTAGTTGGCAAGCTTGGACTGTTCATTAGGTGGAAAAGGAAATATCAATTCTAGCCATATGAGACAGGGTTATTGCCAGTGGCAGATTAAATATGGAAAAACAAACGGTTTGTTTGTTCATAAATTTAAGTTGGCATTCCCATGCGTCAAAAATGGCATTACCAAAAAGACAATTACGGCGTGTTTTACGTGGCCATTGGCGGAAGACACGTCAAGTGATGCTAATTATCAAACCTGGTGTCGAATGCGCCATCATGAACAAGGCAATTATGGGACGTTTTGGGTATCTATTGGCAGACGGCATGTTACCTACCAAAATTGGTGTCAAAAGCAATGTAATGAGAAAGACAATTTCAGTGCTTTTTACAATTATTCCGTTGTCAATTATTTCAGGTGACGTTATCAAAGTGCACTAGTGTGAATGAGCGATCCATATATTTGTAAAGATTTAAACTTGTTTAAATTAATTTCGATCTTTTTCCCACAAATTAGCTTGTTCATTTGAATCACAGACAACAGTTAATTACATTTTGAGATACTGACTGATTGTATATCGCAGTTTGATATTGATAAGGTATATATATATATCATGATTATTCTACAAAACTCTAAATAAATGATCCTGTTTTATGTAGTTTTTTTCTCCATAACCACAGTTTCTATAGGGTCAAAATGATTTTTCCATTGTGGCAACATGGTAAAAGTATGAACAAGCCAATTAATTCAGACTACTGATAACATAATTTATGCCAGATTTACACTGCTGAAACAACAGTATCAACTGAAAACAGCAAATATAATCATATTTCTTGTGCTGTTAAAAATCTGATGGACAGTGTCATAGTGATAGCAAGAGGAAGTTGTTAAGATGAAAAGTAGAAAGTATACCATCTATTTGTTTATGTGGCTTATTTATGTGTACTGTTTATGGCAGTCGGTGACTCTTGTTGAGTGATTTGTTTAAGTCTTTTATGAGTAAGCACATCGTGAGCCTGTATATCCAGAGTCAAATTCCTCATGTGTGTACACATACTTGGCAAATAAAGCTGATTCTGATTCTGGCTTAGACTTTTTTAAGTTATAGGCATGAAGTTCTCCCACTGGAACTGCCTCACTGGTCTTTATTGATTATGTAACTCAATCAACATTGTGTCTACCCCAATACAAGCAGAGAAGCAGGGCCAAACTCATGGTACCCTGCTTCCTCATACAGGATCCTTCATTAAATATAGTCTGAATACTGTCTCTCTAGTACCTAGGTACTATAAGAAAGGCCTGCTTTTTTCCCCTGTCGCTAATCGTTTTCCTACAATTTGAACAGTGAATAGCCTCTACGTGCTTTCAGTGCTGAGCTGCATTAAAAATGGGCTGTGAAAAGTATTGGGGCAAATGCCAGCTGGCCCACCGATTAGACGGTTCACAGTTAATACAAATTCCTACTTGTGGCAAATGTTTTAGAAAAATATGCAATTTTACCTCAGATGTATTTTTTATTTTAATGTAAGATCAAGCTGCAAAACAATAATACAGTTTTTTCATTGTATTTTTTGCTAATCTTTACCAAGGGATCCAATAATTATGGACGGCACTGTCTGTGTGTATGTATATTTGTACGAGCGTTTCCCAGAAAAAAATATCCTGCACAAAACAATTATCCAGCCCCTGGCATTTGCCAGAATTCCCAGATGGAAATTCTGCCTATGTGTTTGATGTGTGTGTGTGTATGGGTGTCAGGTTCCACACTTATTCTGAGAAAGGCACAGTACATTGTGTGTTTGGCATATATTCACTCAACAGAGGGGAGAAAGAGAGTAGGGAGAAAAGTAAGAGAGCGGTTGGAACAAGAGAACAGAGAGAGGGGCTGATGGAAAGAGAGGGGGGAAGGAGAACAAGGGAGTTGGAGAGTGAGAGAGGGGTAGAGTGAGAGAGGGGGAGTGGAACAAGGGAGATGGAGAGAATCGACGAGTGTATGAGTGAGAGAGGAACAATATCTCCAATTTGGCACCACTCTTCTGTCAAATCTTCTCCTCTGGAGTCTGCCTTCACCTCCCTGATTTGGCCCTGATGGCCCTGTGTTTGGGGGAGCCCGCCTCAGCCCCCAACCCTATGCCTCTTGAGAACACATGACAGAGAGCCTCAACCAGCCTGCAAAGCATCCTGCATCCCTTAGCCAAAGTCCATGTCTGCCTGTCTGCCAGCTTGCACGCCTATCTGGAAAAAATAAACACAATTATTTTCTCATCATGGCAATAATAACAGACCAGAATAGTAAAAGATGATCAAATATACAAATAAATAATTCCTTCAGTATATGAGGACAGCAAATTAGAGCCCTGGCCTGACACATATGGTAGCAAGACACGACAGGTTCCCTATTTTCCCCTTTTATGATTATCCATGCTTGAATTATTTAGCTGAAGCCATTAGCATAGCATAGTGGTGGTGGCAGGCGGGCGGCCATCTTAAATATAGCCCTCCTAGTGTTGACTGCATCTACAGCCCAGAGCTCCATAACATCACGCTAACAAAAGTATGTGTGCATGGTTGCGTGTGACAAGGTAAAAGAACTAGCGACTCAGAACCAACTGCAATTAGTGCCATAAAAGAGGAGAAGAAAGAAATGGATGGGGAAGTTTGAGATGGAGGTGCATTTCTTTCCATAGATCATAAGCACAGGGCTGTAATGTCTTTTTAATGCCTGACAGAAAACACACGGCTTAATTTTGATGAGGAGAAAAGACTGGTGAATTCTAATGTGGTTTGCAGGAAAAAAATTGAAGCACGTTTGCCATACTTGCTATCAGGCCTGGTGCTCATTTGTCACTATTAGTTGGAATGTGAGAGAGAAGCTGGAGCTCGTTGTTAAGGTCTAATTTGTAGGTTGGTAATGTGAGACAGCATGAGCCGACGAGTGCAGAGTCTGGGTGACATGATGAAAGCTTGAAGTGTCTGAAACGAAGACTCGTTGTTGTCTATGTGTCAGTGTTTAAGTCTGTGTGTGAAAATCTACATGTGTGTTTGTGATTGTGTTTGTGTGTGTGGTAATGTCACTAGTGTCTCCAGTCCGGGACAGTGTTTGGTGCTAACCTCAGCCCCACCTGCAGTGACCCCTGACTTCCTCTCATCTTTGAACAGCTGTCAGAACCTCCCTACTCCCCCTTTGTCTCTCTCTACCTTATTCTCTCTCTCTCTTATTCTCTTTCTTTCTTTATTGTTGTTATTCATTTGTGTCTCCAGCACAATGTCTTACTATGTTTTGACACTTGTTTATGCCATTTTCAGTCAGAAGAAACTTATTGGTCAACTAACAATTCACTTGCTCAAAATTTGGCATAGGTATGAATACTTTTGGGCTTATACGGCTCTGGAAAAATTAAGAGATCAATGCAATACAATCAGTTTCTCTGGTTTTACTATTTATAGGTATGTGTTTGAGTGAAGTTTAGAAAATAACTACTGGTCAAAATAACCCAATAAAGCATTGTTTTCAGACCTAAAATAATACAAAGAAACGAATTTATGTTATTCTGTCAACCACAAAATACTAATGTTTTAATCAGAAATCAACATTTTGTGGCATAAACCTGATTTTTATTCACAGCTTTCATGCGTCTTGGCATGCTCTCCACCAGTCTGTCACATTGCTGTTGGGTGACTTTTTACCTCTCCTGGCACAGCAATTCAAGTAGCTCAACTTTGTATGATGGCTTGTGACCATCCATCGTCCTTTTGATCAAATTCCAGGTTTTCAATGGGGCTCATCTGGTGGTCCTCCTTCCACACCTTGATTGACCTGGCTGTGTGGCTTCGAGCATTGTCCTGCTAGAAAAAAATCAGTTCTCAGAGTTGGGGAACATTGTCAGAGCAGAAGGAAGCACGTGTTCTTCCAGGATAACCGTGTACTTGGCTTGATTAATTTGTCCTTCATAAAGACAAATCTGCCTGATTCCAGCTTTGGTGAAGCATCCCCAGATCATCATCAATTCTCCACCAAATTTCACAATGGGTGCAAGACACTGTGGCTTGTAGGCTACACCAGGTCTCCATCTAACCATTAAACGACCAGATGTTGGGCAAAGCTGAAAATGTGACTAATCAAAGAGGATTACTTTTCTCCATTCCTCTACGGTCCAATCCTTATGGTCATTTGCAAACTTCAGCCTGGCACTTCATTACTTCTCATTGATGTTGCTTTTTCTAGCTTTGCCCAACTTCAGCCCTGCCTCTAGGAGCCTGTTTCGAACCGTCCTCACCGTGCAATTCACCCCCAGTTGCTTTTTGTCATTCTTTTTGTAGGTTACTTGATGTCATCCTACGGTTGTTGAGTGACATTCAAACTAGTTGACGGTCATCTCGGTCAGTGGTCAGTCGTTTTCGCCCTCTGCCAGTCTGTAGCTTTGTCATCCCCAATGTCTGTTGCTTGATCTGGTTCTTATGAACTGCTGTCTTTGAAATTTTCAGGATGGAAGCAGCCTGATGCTCACTATATCCCTCTGCCAGAAAAGCCAGAATTGAACCCTTAATTTCCTCACTGAACACTTTTCTTTTCAACTCTTTTGTAAAGCTGAATAGTAACTATTCCATACAAATTATCTTTAGGTTAATTTGAACAGTGAGTGACTGAATAACAACCAGAAAATCCAGAAAAACATATGTCAAAAGTGGTATAAATTGATTTGCATTTTAATGAGGGAAATAAGTATTTGATGCCCTTATATATTCACTTTTAAATATGTACATATATTTATATAGGATATATATTAATATATATGTCTGCAATGCATTCTGGAATAATTGGCACCTTAGGTAAGAAATGAAAATGTTTTATTGTTGTATTAATTGGATCTTACAATGAATATATCATATAAATCAGCAATAAATTAAAATTTTACTGACAACAATGCAAGCTCCAATAAAAAAAAAAAATACTAATTGATGTATAATTCAATGAAGTTTGTCTGTGCTTTTTGGAATGTTAATTGGTCTTCCAGGACATCCTGTTTCACTGGGGTATAAAGTTGAGCTGACGTACAGAAAAACAATCATTATCCAATAATTTAGAGCTGTAAAACAACTCTAACTATCATGTACCTAGTTTAAAGAAAACACTTATGTATTTTGCCCCCATGCACTTTGAGTAGGATGGTTAAAGTGGCCAAAAAACATATTTCATTGGTTAAACCAATTCTTTAAAGCTATGATCAGATGCCATCTCCGTGCCAACAATCTATTTGGAAGTGTGCCAAAAGCCTCATGTAAGCCTCTTTCTAGAAGTATTTTTGTCTCTTAGTAGCAACTGTATCTCTCAACTACCTAACCTCTCAAGTGACTTGAAACAATATACTTTGATAGAAAGACAATAAAACTGAGTTATAATTATATGGTGTAAGTGGGACAATTTTGTTAATCATTTTTAAATTGTATAATTGGTATTTTTATATTTCTATGCTTCAATGGTATTAAGAAATGTTTCTATTATCTTTTTTGTTTGTAATAACAGCTGTAGTCTTCAGTGCTAATAGCTCTTTGAATGGTATATTTGTTATCTGATTTTGTGAACAGTGGGAGGTTCTTTGATAAAGAGATGTCTGATATGACATCAAATATTTCTCCAAATTGTAAAAGACTGGTCCAAACTGTATCAATTCTTCAGCCTGAATGGCTGTTGGATGTCTTTCATTGAAACTGACTAGCTTCCAAACAGTGAGTCAGAAGATGTTTTACGTTGAAGCATATTTACCACCAAAGCATACAGAAACAGTCAGAATCTCTCTGTTTTATTTATTTTAGTTATTTACATACCATTCATAATGTATCAAGCTGGTAAAGTAAATTGGATAACATTCTTTCAATGCACTCCCCACATGTTGTTGACAGTTTTGGGTTGGGTTGGTTTGCATTTTCTGTGTAAACCATGATGAAAGCCATGCAGTCTGAGTGACTCAGGGTTTAAGGATGAAACCTGTGGAACACTACTACTTTAAGTCTAAATGCAGATATACAACACTAACACCTACCTGTATAGCTAATAAAAGTTGTAAAACAACTCCTAATTTTACAACTTTCTCAAGCTATAAACCAAATCTTAAGCCTGAGCAAGGCTTGGTTAGCATCACAAAATAAACCCTCTGTGGCTTGATTTTGTAACTTGAACCAGTAAATACTTGTAAAATTTGACATGTAAAATTGTCTTTGAGATGTTTGTTTTGACATTTTGTGATGTTCTTTGTTCACAAGATTTTGTTCCCTTTTTATACAAGTCTGTATGCACAGACTTAGAGTTGGCGCAGATGCCAAAATAGCCACCAGTTGACAACCAATCACTAATTAGAATCCAAATGAGTACCACAGCCTCGGGTAAATCATTCCATTGAAGACCTCCAAGCTATAGACCAGGTTAGCCCTGCATTAAACTTGCCCTGAAGAGATTCCTTGCATACTAAAAACCTCAAAAATGTTAACCCTAAAAGGGCCTGTGTTGATCCCAGGGAGATTGCAGCACCGAATGGGAATCCTGATAAACTACAAAAGGCAAAAAAATATTCCTGAGTTAGTGGAAGAAATCAGCAATATCTTTAAAATAAAGGGATCCTCTCTTTTTCTCCCTCCTGCTTTCTCTTTGGTTTCCTCTTTCTTTCACCTTCTCCCTCTCTCCCCCACTCTCTCTCTCACTTATGTGACTTCAGACAGTCACACTGCCCACTGATCTCAGAATGATCCCTTATCATACTGCAGAATAATTTAACTTCCCGTCTCCATGACAAAGGCTTTCCTTTCCTCTCCCTTTGAACGTCTCTTTAGGTGAGTTCACAGGTTTGACTCTCAGTGCACAAGACCTGTTCATTTTCAAGCTGTCAGAAAAAGAAACTATGGAAATGAACAAAACTCTTTTCATATCTGTCTCCATATTTCTCTATCTCCCTCTCCATGCAACTCTCTTCTAATGTAATTTTGAAAAATATCATTTAATCTCACCTGAACAATAATCTACAAAACGTAATGGCAACTACTGTATGGAACTGGAGACATCCCTGTGCAGCTGAAAAAAAATCAATGTGTCACTCAACTTGTCTTTCATACCCAAGTACAGTAGTTTTCAAGTTTTCCAAGACACAATGCATTCCTCTGTACCTTGTCACATACTGTACTGTCAACATTGAAATATATTTGTATAGAATTCCTGCACTAGACCGACGTGGAGAGTATGTTCAGCTCAGTCACGTCTTTCAGTCACTGGGTTGACTGTGTGACACATGTCCAGTAGAACACAGAGACAGAGTTTCTGTGGTCCAAAGCCCCAGTTTGGTGCCCCACAGCATACCAATGATGTGCATTAGGGCACCGCTCTACACAGTACTCCAGTAAGGTGTGACCAGGTGTCAGGAAAACGGTCTCCTGAGCCACAATTACACAACATCCTGGTAGCACAGTGAGATGTACATGTCCCAAGACCCAGCCCTCTGACTCAGTCAGGGTGGAAGAGAGGAAGGGAGAAGGTAGGAGAAGAATAAGATGGGAGTGTAGAGGGAGGACAGAGGATTAGAGGAATGTAAAGGAAGATTCATTGTGCCTAAACCTGAATACCTGTCAGTGCCACGTAAGATGGTGGAGGAAAGAAGAGGACAGTTGAGGGAACAAAAAAAAGTCCAGAGGGTAGAGTAAGTGGCTGAATAAGAGGTAAGCCCATGGGAGAAAGATAACGGGATGGAGGAGAGAAGAGTGAGGAGAGACGGATAGACTGACATCAGCCCTTAATCAGAACAGCAATGTCTGCATGTGTGACAGCAGCTGTTGTGTCCTCTGCTTGTCACCCTGAAACCAGATCCTGCATATTAATCCTATCAGTCACACACTATGACAGACCTGTTCTGTGAAACACCTAATGAATGATTTGAGTTTGTTATGAATGTTAGATGAGCGTGCTAAAACACAGCATTTCCATAAAACAAATGAGATCATGTTAACAATGACTTGATGAATATGTTTACCTAGAAATAATAACTATCAAAATAGCTGCATTCATGATAATAATGTTAACATGTTTAATATTTACATGTATTTTATATTATGTATTTTTATTACAAAGTTTACAAAGTAATACAAAGAGTATTACAAAACTCTAAATATTACCGAAATATTTGGTTTTGGCTTTTGGTGGTAGCAGTTCAGGAAATATTATAGTATGTCACTGTTGACCATTATGATCTAATTCACACAGAATACTGACCTATGGCTTTCCTAGCATCATTTTGTGATGTGTCATAATTGGTTGTTCAACATGAAAAAATCGTTGATTGGTTATGATATGCCTGGGATAGACGTGCAAATGTATTTGGCAAATGTTCTTTTTTTAACTAAACTCAACTGACTTAGGCGTTTTTCTGTGACCCTGTTTGTGTTGGATGAGCACGTTGCTTCTCTCCTGGGACCAGCCTACAGGCATCTTACAGATCACAGACACACACATACGCGCACACACACACACACACACATAAAACATACACACACACACACACACACACACACACACACACACACAAGCACACAGATGAAACACACATTCACGCAAACACCGGCTTGAAACACACTAGGAGAGAGGAAGGAAGACAAAAAAACAGCCCACAGATCCCCTAGATTCCAGGCTGAATAAATTACTGAGATATATTTCAAACTAACTTTCTGAAGCCTTTTAAAAGTTGAGGTCAAAATGACTAACCATGAAAGATATAATGTACGCCAGAGTTGGGCATTACAACTATAAGGATCTTTATACATCCTTTGTGACGTTTTTATCTCAGTAGTCTTTAATGCTACACAGCTGGAAGATGTGGATGCAAAAACAGACCTGGACAATATAATGAGTCTTTACATGCAAGGCTATTTAGCCAATGTGTGGTGCCTAGCAAACTAACGGGGATGTACTTTGGGTGTGGGGGATTTTGTGGGGGATGAGGTTTGGGTGGCAATTTTCAATGGCACTCTGACACCCAGCAGGACTCCACAGATGATACAGGGAGGTGAAATGTAAAAAGGAGCAGACGGGAAGAGGTGTTGTCAGAGAGGAGAAAGAGGTGGACCCTAGGGATGCTGGTGGGGTTTATGCGTTTGTGTCCATGAGAATGTATAAGTCTGTTAGAATGTTTGGATAAAATGAGCTAACAGCTCACTTCAGTTTAACATTTTTAGTCAGGGTAAGTGTGAATTTAAGACATCATTCAGTTTAGGTAGGAAGGTTAAAGGGATAGTTCATCCAAAATTCATATTTTTCCACTCACAAGGAGATAATCCTTTTTTTTCAAACAATCTATTATTCAGCTCTGTCCCACTCTGTAATTAATGTTATTAGCATCGTCCAAATTCGTGAATGGGAACAGTTCATTCCCCTATCGCAAAGCTGCATAGCAAGTGGAAAACTGTTCGAAAACACTTCAAACTAGATTCAGTAATCTGTTGCGGCAGCATGGATTTATTTAAATGTACACTGACGAAATAGCCGGCAAAATTGACTGAATTCAAACTGGTCCCAGCAAACTATTTCTTATAGCCCCTATACACAGCTTTGTCAGTAATGTAATCGAGGTGAGCGTGAAGTTTAACCACAACAAACTATGTGAAGATACAGCTACGGAAATAAATAAGACACCACTGCATATTTTTGTGTCCTTTCCAAAAAAATTCTGAAAGTAAGATTTTAAGTGCAGAAAGAAAAAGCTGCAGTGGTCTCTTAATTCTCTATATCCAGAGCTGTAAGTTGCTTTTCCTAGCAAGCCCATTTTCGTTGTTGGACATCAGAATAAAATTTGTAATTGTGTAAAATACAAGGGATTGTGAAAGGTACAATGGACATGGGAGAGGAGACTTGAGGTTTCACTTGTTACCATATCTGTAAGGTCTGCTCACAGCTCCGTCCCTCAACCCCATCACCAGGATGACATAGCCTCCAGATTCCAAGATCCCCCAGATCCCAATCACAATGAACACAGCACTCCTCCCAGCCCCCAATCACCAAAATACTAAGCTCGTTCAAGAGAATGTGATAGCTTTCTAACACTCTTTGATCCAAGCATGCCTCCTGTGTTTACAATTAAGCTTATCCTAGTGTGTGTTATTGCTATATTTTTTGCAAAATGTTTGCTATATATTTCTTAGTTCTTACTATGTAGATGTAATGTGCCAGTTCACAAGAATTTCTTTGTGAAGGATAACACTGTGTGATTCGATGCATTAGATAAATAAAGATTGAACTCCTGGATTTCTGTTGGATTGACTTCTGCTGGATCACATATTGACTACGCTGTTCGTCAGCCCCTGGGGCTTTCATATTCTACTCGCTCTGCAATTGTTACAATACCTCTACTTCTCCCAAGTCGTATTGTGGGAGAATCAATGGAGCAACTTTGCCAATGAGACATACAAAGTTTGCGAGAATCATTTTACAGAGCATCGTGACCCTCGTTCACTTAAAAGAGGACTAAAGGCAAATTAAATTCCATCAAGTTACCCAGTTCAACCAGTGGAGACAAGACATAGTGTAGGTAATACTTCCAATTGCTATGTTATAATACACACTAAGTACAAAATGCCTCCGGATTTTCTGGGCAGGGGTTTGGGATTAACGGGTTCGCTGTCGCCCTCCTTTAGCTGCTGGCAAACTTTTATTCTGTCAATTTTATGATCTGTGTATTATGGTTAGAGCAGGAAAAAAATTTCTTCCTGCTCATGCTCAGCCAGACTTAATACTTGCTCAGTCAGACATAATAATGTATTTTCCTTTCTCTCTCAAGAAAATACAATTTGGCGGTCTGAGGTGAATATCAAAGACGAAGAATGTGATGGTGAGGTGATGGACAGCGCCGTCATCTCCCGCTTTATTTCGGTTTCCCATGGTTCACGAACTCACCCCGGTCTCCTCCATTTTTCTACACACATTGTGAGAAAATAGCTACCTTGCTTTCTAGCTAGTGAATACTATCATTTATTTTGATGCATACACTTAATTTTCCTAAAAGAAAATGGATAAAAACAAAAGTGACCAATAAAAACAGGAAGTACCCATTTCATTGAGATTAGAATTATATTGCGTAAATGAAAACTTTAATTAGAGGAACACTACATCATTCGTTTTTTTAAGGTTAACAACACCATTTGTCTTTGTTTGAAGTGTTTTAGAGTAGTTTTCCACTTGCAATGCAGCTTAGCAAAAGCAGTACAAATCATTTCCATTCACGAATTTGGACTATGCTAATAAAGCTAATTACAGACTGGGACAGAGCCGAATAATGGATTGTATGTTAAAAGGAATATCATTTTGTAAGTGGACTTTGAGAATAATATGAATTTTGGACTAAGTATCCCCTTAAAGTTAGTCTTAATCATAGAGTTAGCTATTAAAGTTAGGTTTAGGGATGGTGTTATGGGTGTTGTAAGGGTTATGGTTATTTTTAGATATTAAGGTATTAAAGTCATGGTTAGGCATTAAGGTAAGGGTTAATTAAGGTAAGGAGGCAGCATGGGAGAAAGATGATGGGACATACTGTAGATATGACTAGACAAAGAGATGGAGAAAGGGGAACAAGAGGATTACATCAGTATTTAATCAGAACCGCAAGATTGGCATGTGTGACAGCAGCTGTTGTGTCTTTTGCTTGTCACCCTGAAACCAGATCTAGCATATTAATCCTACCAGTCACTCACTATGACAGACCTGTTCTGTGATAAACCTAATGAAAGCTTTGTATTCATTATGATCAATAAATATCCTAGATGAACATGATAAAACTTCTACATTTTCCATAAAGCAGATAAGTGCATGAGTGTACAAAATAAGTTGGTCAATACTTATATCTTGATATAATAATTATTATAATAATAACATGACCGATCATAAAGCATAAAGTTGCCTATTCCTGCAGCTCTTTTTTGTAGCCTCAGCACTACCTGGCAAGATAGTGAAAGTTTTACTTTTGCATTGTTTGCTATTTGCGCTTCCGGTGTGCTTCATTTGAGAAGATTCGGGTTGACTACCTTCACTATGTCAAGCTGTCGGAACATTTGAAAAGATACACTCCCTGTCAACCACTCAGACTACAGCGAGAGGCATTGTGGTACATTTACAAGGTAAGAATTGGTGATATATCCGTGATGCTGCAAAAAAATATTAAGGGAACATTTAAATCACTCACTGGTATTCACTCCTGTCAACATCTCGGCATGTTCTTAAAAAGATGGCTGGTGGTGTCCCTGGGGATCTCCACCCAGACCTGGATCAGGGCCTCTGTGAGTTCCTGGACAGTATGTGGCAAAACTTGACAGCGTCAGGTGCACCATATATAATGTCCCAGTGGTTCTCAATTAGATTCAGGTCTGATGAATATGAGATCCAATCAATGAGTGGGGCACCAATGACAAATCAGACAGTTCTGTTCTTCTCTGGCAAATGCCAATCTGCTAAACTGTGAGCGCATGTCCCACCACAGGATGTCAGGCCCTCACGCCACCCTCACAGAGTCTGTTTTTGACAGTTTGGTCAAAACATGCACCCCATTAGCCAAATGGAAATCATTTTATAGGGCTCTGGCAGTGCTCCTCTTGTTCCTTCTCGCACAAAGGAATAGATATTGGTCCTGCTGCTGGGTTGCTGCCCTTCTACGGCCCTGTCCAGCTCTCCTTGTGTAATTGCCCATCTCCTGGTATCTCCTCCCTGCTCTTGAGACTGTTTTGGGAGACAGCAAACCTTCTTGCGCCACCTCCTATGGATGTGCCATCCTGGAAGAGCTGGACTACCTGTGCAACCTGAATTGGCTGAAGGTACCGCCTCATGCTGCCAGGAGTGACAAGGACAGTAGCAAGAAAAATAATCAGTAAGGAAGGGTAAGGAGAGAGCAATTTTCTTTGATCATCACCTGCAAAATCATTCTCTTTTTGGTTTTTTTCTTGCCGTTGCCTCTCCAGGGCACCTTTTGTCACTTTCATTTGCACCAAAACAGGTGACATTGATTTACAATTGCTTATGCTTCCTACCAGGACAGATTGATATCTCTGAAGTTTAATTAACTGAGTTTTATACTGTGATGATAAATTTTTATTTTTTATTTTAATGTAAACTCCTCACTTGGCTAAGGGGTTGTTCTGTGACCCTGTTTGTGTTGGAAGATCATGCTGCTTCTCTTCTGGGAACAGGTGTCTCTAAAACTACATTTTACAGATACACATGCATGCTGGCCCACACATACGCACACACACGCGCACACACAAAACATGTACACATTCAAACAGCAACATGAAAAACTGTCAGATGGAGGATGGATAAAAAACAGACCACATTTTCTCTAGTTTCATGGCTGAATAAATTACACAGTCTTATCTCCAATTTTTCTAAAGCCTTTAAAAACAAGGGGTCAAAATGACTAGAAATGAAAGACATAATGTATTACAGATTATAATACTATATAAGGATCCTTGATGCTTGCTGTTACAGAGGCCCATGGTGGCGCATGGGTGTGCCAAAAAAGATTTTCATCAATTTTTTTTACCTGTAGTTCCATAGCGTGTTTGTGCTAGCTGTGAATTTGCCTATGCAAGCAATTCATAATTTCCACTTCCAGAATGTCATCTTTTGCATTTTTCTTTGAGGTCGAGTGCCAGAAGTGACAGTATTCATAAAGACATTTGTAAATATCAAATGGTGTACATCAATTAAAAGGATAGAGCCAGGGGTACTGACAGTGGTCACCATCTTTTGCTCTGAGTTTCACAATCGGAGCTATGGACACATTTGAGTTGTCAGTGGCAGTAGCTATAGTAATTAGAAATCCTGTTTGAATTGGAGGAGTCTTTGGGATATGTGGCTGTGTTTGGCTTTGCTGTATGATACCTACAAGCCACAGTCTTTAGAGAAAAAAGCTAACAAAAAACTATGCCCCCTATTGGTAGTGCCCACAGATGTTATTATAAATGTTTAATACATGTTTTTGTCTCATTTGACAAGTAGGTAATGTGATCCATTATTTGGGATACATGTTTACAAGATTTTGGACAATCAATAGATGGGACTAATGACCCACTCAATATTTTTGAATAGTCACCCTAGGGTGCAGTAAGACACTGCTATTCAGCTTACAGGAGGAAGAGGCTAGCTGGTGCTACATTGAGCTGGTGTGGGTGTGAGCACTGAGCAGGATGAACAAATACCAAAGATTTCACTGTGATGACTGTCAATTGGATTGCAGAAAAATAAGTCTTAGATTCCAATGTTCAGTTATGAAATATGTTGGCTTGTTGTGCATATTGAATAAAGTGGAAGTTTGACCAAAGGGATGTAACCTGCTGACTGCATGACCGTTGAATATCAAAACAAGATGCTCAAAAGTAATTTGATGTTAGCATTTGCTGTGGCCTTAAAAGCAGTTATGATTCCCAGACTGGTTCAAAACCATCACTTACCAAAACATATTATTTGGGCATTGAGTCCCCAAACTCTTTTCATAACCATATCCGTGCCTATACAAAAAGCCTTGTAGAATCACCAAGAATTGTATATTCCAATGACATTGACTGTTTGGAGCAATGGGTAATATTGGCTACGATGCCAAAAGTCGCAGGTTCAAGAACATTTCCTGCCAAGCACCGTGTCGGTATCAGAAGAGGAATTGTCAAGGATGGCCTTTGAATAGACCTTGGTAAGGAGTGTACTCGTTCCTCCAAATTGAATAACCCTATTTAGAGCAGCGGGGAGTGAAGGTCAAGGGTAGGAGGGAGCCAAAGGTTTGTGTTACATATTCATTGTGATCCCCAAGTATAAATAATGCCTATTCAGCACGTGATGTTAAAAAAAAATCCCCAATAGAATCAAACATCTGAATTATGTTGATATTTTGTTGATATCACCATTGATTTTATAGATGATTTGACACTACAAATAATGATACTCACATACCCTGATTACAAGCTTAAGATGACTGAATTCCACTTTATCTCAGTCCACATGCAGCAACTTGCTCCAAGTGACTTATATTCAGGAGGATAAGAAGAGGATTTAACATGTACAGTATCTATGCTCGGGATGTGGTAGGGTTGGGTGCTGAAGATGCTTAGGGTTGATAGGGAGATACTAAATGAAACAGCTAGAAAGTTCCATGTATGAAATTTCCTAAAGTATGTCTTAGCACATCCCAACTGGATACAATCCCCACCCGTGGAGAAGTAGGAGGTGGGTTATGAGGGAAAGGGAATGGAGAACGTGTGAATACATTATGAAGGTGGAAATAAATGAATAATACAATCTTAATTGTGTCCTCTTCTGTGTCTTGAAGTGTACTGGCAGTGACAAAGGATTTCTGGGCTCAGCCAGTTTAATCAAGATAAGGGTAGGAGATGACATCTCTGTTTGATAGGGTGTGTCAAGTCGGTGGTCATTTTAACTCTAGCCCCTTCCACATTCTCTGAGAACAGTACCTCCATGTCTCTGAGGTTAACAACACTACTGATCTCCGTGAAAGTTAGTATTTTTTTGTGTTTTTTCTTCAGCTTGTTACTTGATTGTACCAGGTTAAGAAACAGAATGTGAGAGAACTCTAAATAAAGGATGTGTAGTATCTGGTTGTTATTTTTCTGTTGACCTGATATTGATTTAACCTTCTTATGAAATACGGTCTTTGGTCGTCTTTCTTATATATCTACTGTGTGTTTGTGGTTCAGGTGAGTTTTGAGTCAATTACGGTTCTGCGGTATCTGTACTCTATTGATTTATCTTCAGTCAGTGTAGACCGGCCTGCTGTCTTTTATGGTTCTCAAGTTTTATTGTCTCATATCTGTCTGGTAGGCTTTTTTTTCAGAATGCGGCCTTTGTCCTTACGGCATTCATGAAGTGGGTTATATCTGCCCGGTAATCCTCATACCTACTCTGGTAAGTCACTTATTGCTGTGTTATCTGCATGCTCTCGCACTTCTAGGTGTGAATGATTTGTTGTTGTAGCGGGTGAACAAGGACAGTGCTCTGTGGTCCGGCCAGAGTATATATTGGTTAGTGGGTCAGATGTGTTTGAGCATTAGAGGTAGTAAGAAAAAAAGAGAAAAAACAAGGGAGAATCACGCTCAACACAAATGTAAATCAAATCTTTGACATTTGCATTCCATTATGGACCAGTCCCCAGCCATAACATCCCTCCCTAAGTTTTATACATGCTCCCCTCCATCCCTCCTAGATGGTGTAGAACAGCAAGGGTCACCACTGTTCTTCTCTGACTCACGCTCCGCTGCGTCCCCCTGTCATACGGTATAATTAAAACCACAGGTGGGACCCCTAACACTGCTACACCGCCTCGCTGCTCCCAGCATGCGACAGGAACCATCTGGTTTAGAGACGGGTTGGTTTTCCAACCAAACAGCCATAGGTTAAAACATCAAAGAGAGCAAACTTTGATCAGACCCTGGGGTCAGGCCAGGGGGGTGGATAAAACACAGCGCTGCCTCTCAAATCATTCTGCAAGGCAAAGCGTGAAATTAAGGGCTGGGTTCAGCTTGTAAAGATTGAGAAGATGATGGGGTGGCTGGCTATCTGTGTTACCCCATAAGGATCTGTCTCACCGCTTATCTCTGCTTGTGTCTTAACCATGGGATGTGATTATTGTTTCTCACTGTGCCATAAAATATTCAAGATATTTCTTTTGGGATTCCTTGCTGTGTGAATTTCCCTCGCTTCAGTTGGAGCTTTGTGAAACATACATGGTTGAGATTCCTTGAACCCTTGGAAGAAGTCCAATGTCGTGATCAAGTGTCTAATATGTGCACATCTCTGTGTGTATCGGTGGGTGACACGCATGCAACCTTGTTCTTTCCACCACTCATAGTCACATTGTTACCAATCAGTGGCTCCCAGATGGCAAAGCTGTCCAATGCGTTGTTTTGAAGTGCCAGGTCGTCCATCACAGGGCTAGGGGAAAGTCTTTTGGCATTAATGCGCTCCTCACCACCACCAAGCAAGGGGGCACTTGTCCCCGTGGTTCAGGACCATGGAGAGAGTGTGCCGGGAGCGTTGTGCCAGATGTGAGGACGGCTGCCTTTGGGAACCTTCGATAAGCAGCTAGGAGGGACGGCTCCAATCCCTCCTCAACTTTAGAACATACACTGTGTCAAAACTGTCCCATCGTCAGCCAGACTTTATCGAGCAGCCGTTCTCCAACGCGTTATTTATTTTACATTTACTTTGTGTTTTATTTAAATAAAACGCCTCTGGGCTTACCATGGACTGTGTGTCTCGCATCTTTGCTGTACTCGCATGATAGCCTTTACCTTGCCACTGGCTGAAATTTGGTTGAGGACTTAATGGGGCAATGTATAGTGGTCACGCATCGCCCTGGTGGGAGGGTGGTGGGGGGACAACAGTTCCTCCCTAATATTGTGCAAAACTGGCCTTATATCAATATCAAAAGCAGAATAAATCCGATTCAGGTTATTACTCCTCTCGCTAAAGTGTCTTCTTAGTTAATCTAAAAACAATGTATGGAAACCTGGAGTACAATTGAATTCTGTTTTACCAGAATTGAACTCCAAACAAAAAATCAGGACATATCTTTAATGTTGCTCTATTGATTCGGTGCATGCACAATGTTTGGTACGTTATATGCACTTCAACACTCTTCGTCCCAAAAGAGAGTATCCGCTGCCTCGACAACAACTAGCGCAGATTTTAATGAAACACTACTGCCGAACACTAAATGCAAAAATCACAGGTTTGAATCAGCAATTTTCCAGCCCCTCACCATTGTGCCACAGTAGAAGACTGCTTCATGACTAGAGTACATTCTGTTGAGCTCAACATATCTCAAGATCTGTGCCTACAAGGGCCCCCTTCCTGTCTCCTCAACAGATTGCAGCCTCTTGTCTCTCCTCACTCCGGTACGCATGACGGGCCCATGGTTGCCGGCTCCGGTCCCCGGTGACCAGCGTCACTTAAAGTTTGGTCTCAGTGGAACCATAAAGACCCCCGAATAGCGTGGTTACATTTAAGCTTGCGTGAAATCCCAACGGATTCCGGTCTGCCTGGTTTGTCATCCCGTCGTTTCTCACCACAGTACAACGCCTTGTTACTGTTAACTTACAGATCTGTTTTTCCGTGTTAGTTTTGTGTGCCCAGAGAGATTGGAAAAAGCAGAGCTGGGAGCTGGATGCTTGGAATGTGAAGAGGAGTGAATGCAGTGTTTCTCTGTGTGTGTGTATGCTTGAGCTGGTAGGCTTACTGAATATATCTACAACATCTGTTTATGAGAAGGGCTGCTATGGGGCACAAAGGGATGTTTGAAGGTGGTAGAAGATGGATGATAACAGTGTACACAGTGTGACATATAATTGATCTAAGAAACAATTTATTCAAATAATAACTCAATCTAATGATGGAGGTTTTGTTTAGAATAATGTATATATATACATAGTATATACTGTACATGTCTCTGTGTGTTTAGCAACCTTAATTGCATACTGTATGTTTATGATAACAACTCATATAGATTACTGGGTTGTCAACGTTATGATATGGTCTTCACTTGCTAGAACAACCATCAATGTGTGGTAGAAAATAATTTAAATCCATAGGCCTTTAACCTAAGTGGTCATTATTGTGGGTCTTGAATGGAAGACTTTAAGAAAATCTGTAAGAAAGTAAAGATCAAATGAAATGCTGTCTGGTTGAGTACTAAGGCAACCCTAGGAGAGTTGGGTTGGAACTGAACCAAGGCTGTTTAAATGTAATCACTGACCTTGATCCATACCTCTTTTTGGAAGCTGGCCACAATCTTCTAACTAGCACTTGTGGAAGGGGGGCAAAGTGGGAAGACTTTTGCACTCAATGTGCAAAGGTACACCGTCCATTTAGGCAATGCGGAGTGCAGGGCGCAGCTGCCTTTTATCCGACTCGCAGAAACGCTTATTGATGGAGAAGGATTCATGTCTCGTAGCTCTTCTATGGTACCCCATCGCTGCCTTTGCCTTAGATATTTAAAAACTCATCTCTCTCCGCCTCACTGTTCATCTTTTACCCATTCTTACTCGCTTTCAGTCTCTCTCCCTCTCGCTAACTTTTTCTGAATGTATCCCTCTTTTGCCCTTTCTCATTATTGCCCTTTCTCCTCTCTCTCTCTCATTCTCTCCCTAATTGCTCTCTATCATTCCGTCTGTTTCTGTATATCTTAGTCTATCTCTCTCATTTTCCATCTCCCTCTTTTTTCTTTCTGTACCTCTCCTCCTTCTCTTTCCTGCGTGTCCTACTCTCTCCACCCTGCAAAGACCAGCCTGTAACTCTCGCTGTAGAATTCTAATGAGCCACTTTAGACCCCAGTCAAACTGTCTAAGACCCCAGTCAAACTGTCTTTTGGATTAATCAATACTTCCATTGGCTACGGTTAACACCTGTAACCTCAGCATGATATAAAGGGAAATGTTCAGTCTTAGTGCAGAATAGCAAACATCACACTTATCCTATGATAGCTTGGGATTTTTGCCAACAACATAAAGTAGAACAGATACGATCAGGGTCTCAAATGGAAGATGTGTCTGTTGCAAGGATAGGTCAGAGTCAATGAGGTCTTTGGTAGGAGGCCATGGCGATAGATCACACCAAAGTGCGGCGATAGAATGGTGCCAAAATGTTTGTATTCGCAGCAGTTCACAAAGGTGAGCCATTATTTGTAAACACACAGCAATACAATCCACACATGTGAACCGTGATCCATATATAAACAGGAGTGAATCTATGATTGCAAACCATGATTCATATACTGTATACACATTAAACTCACAAATGGGTAGTTGCGCACAAATGTAAGTCACTATCCAGAAACAAACCCTACTTGACTCATATTTCTAAAATAGCATTTCTATAAATGCAACCAGATATGTCAGTCAGCACTTTCCTGTATATGGTCGAGTGTGCTTTTGTGGATTAAGTTGTGTGTGTGGATCGGTTTACATTTGTGCACAGAATTTTGGCAGTTACGTTCCAAGTTCAGGTTACAGACCAAAAATTCTAAGATGTTATACAGATGCTATTTTAGAAATATGAGTTAGGTAGTGTTTGTTTCTGGATAGTGACTTATATTTGTGCAGTGTTCCTTAATCCAAGAACTCAGACGCCTGATTCAAACGAAAGGTTTGATAATAAATAAAGGTTGCTTACGTGAATCAAGCGTGTAGGTGGTAGGGCAACATTTGAAACAGGCGTATGAGTGCCTGGGCAAAAACAAAAACTTTCACCTCTTTGGGTCCCAAGGGCCAGGATAAAGAAACACTGCATTTGTAAATTTTATTTTACGTTTCCAACTACAAATTTGTGAGTTTAATGCTGTGTACATACAAATCAGGGTTTTGGATTTGCTACTGTATATTTACGGATAACGGTTTACAAACGTGGAATTTATGCTGTGTATTTACGAATCTTTATACCAGACTGTTACCATCACATATGGTTTATAGAATGTTATAAATAGGTGCTAACGATTTCAAATCCACTCAAACAGGGGTAGTAATTGAAGACTGTAGCACAACAAGGAAATCTAAATTAGAGGAATTAGGTCATCATTTACATAGTTTGAGTTACTGGTTTTACTCTTATACGTGACAAATTAGAAGAAAGTCGTGGAGCAGGACATTCACATTGGGGTCCCATCCGGCACGTCTGTCCTATCAACCTAGAGGTGCACATCAGCAAGGTGAAGCTAATGCCCGCGCACGAAATGTCACGACATGGCACAACATGGCAATAGTTTGTCCATTATCATAATACCAAAGCATTTTAGCATATTAGTTGACATTTTCTCAAAGTCAATGCTGTTTCTATGCCATCTTCACATCCTTTGCCCAAAGCCCACAATTGTGTGGACTGTGTCGTTTTTACGATGTTAGCAAGTTTGATTTGCTGAAGGGATATTGGCATGCCCCTTCAACTGAGCATGTGAAACAGCTGTCTGCTTTTGTCACTCCTGATGGTTTGCCAAAATATCACATCATCACATAAGTCAGAATGTTTTGTGTCTGCCAACTTGACAGTTAACCTGTCAAAAAATGAAATTGCCCCGGCAATGAAGTATTTTGAAAAGGCATACCAGTTATGGCAAGAGTTGAGTGACAGCCTCGGAGTGCAGTAATCATTTTAGCCACAAGTACAAATAATCTGACAAATGGTTTTGCAGCCAACTTCAAATGTGTTTGAACAACATGCAAAAGATATTACTCCACCTTCATGACTTCAAATCAAAAACAAATCACAAACATGAAATGGAGTGGCTAGTGGATTTTATACATTTATAATATGGAAGAGGTACAAGGTCATGTCCCTCACAATGTTGTTTATCTGTGGGAAGATACATTTGTTGTACATTTGCTGTATTTGATAAATCCATTGTAAAATGTCAGCTGACACAAGAGCCTCTGCGGTTTTTCAGTTCTAGCTAAATGAAATTGTTGAAGCAAATAGGTCAGTGGTGGGGAAGAGATCTTGGATGGTGAAACTGCCGGGTGCATTGGAAGAGCGAAGTGATAATGGCCTCAACATTGAATGGGGAGATGGTGAGCCAGGCCAGGGAGATTATGAGCCAGGCCAGGGAGATTATGAGCCAGGCCAGGGAGTTGATGAGCAAGGCCAGGGAGATGCTAAGCCAGGCCAGGGAGATGATGAACCAGGCCAGGGGAGATAAAGAGCTAGGCCAGGAAGATGAAGAACAATGCCAGTGAGACGATGAGCCAGGCTGGGGAGATAAAGAGCTAGGCCAGTAAAACGATGAGCCAGGCCAGTGAAATGAAGAGGCAGCCCAGTGAAATGAAGAGCCAGGCTGGGGAGCTGAATCAATTGTTTATTGTCTTGCAGGCTGTAAATTGTATTTACCTGACATTTGAAAAACGAAGGCCACTGGTGAGGCTGCTGCTGTGTCTTACGTTCCACCCGCTGCTTTGAATTAAACCTGTTCACTCAAAATAACTGCTTTCGCATACATTTCGATTCAGCACATACAAACACACATGCACACACACAGACAAACACAGGCGCACACACACACACACACACAAACACACACACACACATACACACACCCCACAGTGTGTTCTCAGATGTTTGCACTATCCCTGCTAATTGTTAGGACAGCGATACAAACACCGACATGACCATCTATTAAGACAGGACCATTCAGGACCGTTCTCTTCTTTCATGTGTGTTTTTATATACGACAACAACAAAGGACTATAGCTAGACGTGATCTTATAACCTCAACCCTCTCTGACAAACGCTTTTCAACAAAGACATAATTGTGTTGCTACATTTTTGTTTTTAGAAAATCATCATCAGTAAGTCAAATGACTTTGTCCAATGCTTCCATTTTTAGAAATACCAGAAGGGACGTGATGCAGACACTGACTGGAACCTACAATACACAACCTCTTAGATCTGTCCTTCAAGTATGCAGAAGGATCTATAAAGGATGAAGGCAAAAAGCTCTGAAGTACCTTAACACTACATATTGGGCAAAACTGCTAACTCAGCTCCATCGAGTCTGATGGCTCGTTCATCTTAAAACCTTTTGATAATGCCAACCAACTTGATAAGTTTTTCATTGAGGTGATTAACAAACTTAAGCATTAGATGCCAGCAACAATCGCTGAGGCGTCATTTTCTTGCAGAATGAATCATAACATGAATAAATAAGCACAAACTACCTAGTAATGACAGCTTGGATAGGGAATTGCTGAGGTGGATATTAGACTATATTGTTACCCCTATTTACCACTTCTTCAATATCAGTCTTGAGCAAAGTATTTGCCCCACTACCCAATCTGCAAAATGCCTGTTATTGGTTCAAACAGCTGGCTATTGATGTTTTGGGTCATATTCTCTGCAATATTTTAACTGACTTATTTAATAGAACACATAGGATTTTCTTTAATGAAAATCTCTAACATAAACAAGGTTGAGAAGTGTCTACTGCAGGGCAGCTCTTGGTCCTTTGATTTCTGTTCAGCAATTACCACTGGTTTGGAAAAATGCATGTTTGTCTATTTACTGTCTATGACTCAAGATATTGCATGTCACCTACAACTGTAAAATCAATAATAGCAGACCATAGCAAAATTCTTCCGTTTTAGATCAGGAACTTGTAACAAGGCGGCCCTAAATTCAGAGTGAATAAAAAGCATTGTATTTAACCTGGTTGTCGCCTTAGATTGCAAGCAGACATGTTCAAACATATTGCTGTAATGGATGGGCAGGGCTCTGTCTGTGATAATGCACTTCTGTGCTTTCTTGATATTACAATCAAACTGACATGATCCTTGCCGACACCTCCCACCCCAATCACCCACTACAAAACAGGTCCGCCATGAGGTAGAGGACAGCCATCTGTCCCATAGAGTCTAAAACGACTATGCTCAGCATATCAAGCAAAAACTGTTAACTAAATGCATGTAACAGTGGAATTATGCTATTTCAAGTCATTTGTTTTCGTTATGGAATTGTGTCTTTGATTTTGTTGCCAAAGAAAAAATATTTTTTTCTTTGATAGTTGCAAAACATGCTGAAATTATTTAGAGAATCATGGTTCGTTTGGAATTTTTGTGAAATGCATTTTCTATACCTACAAAAATAACACCTGTGCCAACTTGTAGCAACATTATTAACCTGTTGGAGGATAGACAAACAAAAAATTCAGCACAAGATATGGACTTGGGATTTGGCAAATCTGTTTGAATACAATATAAATATAGAGAATTTCCCCAGTGGGGGCAAAATCCATGTATATATGGCCTTAAATCACACATGTAACTATGTTAGTTATGATGGGGTCTCTGTAACTATATGGGCATGTTGTATCCTTGGACACATTCAGCACACATATAAAAATCCTTCTTATTAATATAAATCTGTTTTGTGTTGTAATGGAATGTACATTTGTATACTGTATATGTATTATGCACGCACATTCGTTTAGCACAGTGTGAATATATATTATATATTCACACTCTATTCACACTCTATTTTAAAACAATGCAGTATTTTGGACCTTTCACATTTCCACATTGTGTGTACATTGATTGTTTGTATCTACACAAAATAACCCATAATGGAAAACAAAAAAACAGGCAGTAGAAAGTGTTCCCCTCCCGAGATTCAGTCCCGGGTCACCCACTTGGAGGCTATGTCATTAACTACTACACCACAGAGCTGTACATTTGATGGGTGTCAGTACCGCCTCTACCCTGAACGAATCCTTTTTTGCCACTGGCTCTTTCAACAGTGTATTAGCCAGTAATAGGCTTTACCAGTATCTACTAACTTAGTGGAATTGTCATAAGAATTCAGCAATTGCTAGCGAGTCTGCCAAAGCTATTTCATTTCATGGCATAAGAACGTATTTTCTTCTTTCATGGCATAAAAACATACTTTGTTCTGTCATTCATGAATGGCATTGGCACAATAACTATCCATAATGGTGACGATAGCTAAGATTTCATCAAGTGAAAAGATGAGAGAATCATGGAATACCAGAAATAGTCGCAATATTGTATAACCGTAAAAGATTTGATGCAGCCCACAAATCGAATTAATAAATGTTGCTTTCAATATATTTGAACGTAGGTCTTCGATGGGTGAAGCGATGTCTTTAACCACTACACCACAGCATTACATATTTAAGCAGTCGCTAGACACCATTGAGCGTTGTGTCAACCTGACATTGTGTTAAAGCCATACGGTTCATAAACACCAAAGCGTCTATTCTGCCACTGGCGGTTTTAAATGTTTATTAGCCAGTAATAGACTTACTAGTATCTACTAACTTCCTAGGAATAATCATAAGAATTGAGCAATTTGCTTGCGAGACTGAAGATGAACTTTTCCATGCCAGAAACAGTCGCAATATAACCGTACACAGTTTAAGTTAAGTCTTACTATAACGTAATTACTGTATGTTGTAGCCAGCAAATGTGTTTGTCTATCCTTACCAATAACGCATGCACAGAAGAGTACCTCGAAAATCCACCAGAAACAGTCGCAATACAATTCTCTCTTCTTGGCCGGCTCCGCTTACACGGTCTGTCAAAAATCTTAAACGGTTTTTGAGGTGTTTGCCAATGTTTGTAAAAACTAAAAAGGAAATCTAACATCTGCATGATTATTCAGACCCATTGCAATAACAATAGAAATTGAGCTCTGGTGCATCCTGCTTATATTGATCACCCTTGAGGTGTTTCTGCCACATGATTTGCCATGAGTCCACCTGTGGTAAATTCAATTGATTGGACAGGATTTATAAAGGCCCACACTGTCAATATAAAAGGTCCCACAGTAGAAAGTGCTTATCTGAGCCAACACTAATCCATGAGGTTGAAGGAATTAGAGCTCCATGACAGGATTGTATTGAGGCAGGGAACCAAAAAATGTCTGCAGCATTGAAGGTTTCCAATTACCCAGTGGCCTACATTATGCTTAAATGAAGTAAGTTTGGAAAACAGATGGGCAATCGTCTCTACAACATTCCACCAATCATCGGACACTCCTCAGTAATAAAGCAGAACACCTTGGAGTTGGCCAAAAGGCACCTAAAATGAGTCTTACACCATGAGAAACAAGACTCTGGTCTGACGGAGCCAAGATTGAACACTTTGGCTTGAATGCAACATGTCCTGTCTGGAGGAAACCAAGCACCGCTCATCACCTGGCCAATACCATCCCTACATTGAAGCATTGTGGTGACAGAATATCTATGAGAGTTTTTTCTTCAGTGGTAGAGGGACTGGAGCATTGTTCTTCAGTGGCAGAGGGACTGGAGCATTGTTCTTCAGTGGCAGTGGGACTGGAGCATTGTCCTTCGGTGGTAGAGGGACTGGAGCATTGTCCTTCAGTGGTAGAGGGACTGGAGCATTGTCATTCAGTGGTAGAGGGACTGGGGCATATTCCTTCAGTGGTAGAGGGACTGGAGCATAGTCCTTCAGTGGTAGAGGGACTCGAGCATTGTCCTTCAGTGGTAGAGGGACTGGAGCATTGTCCTTCAGTGGTAGAGGGACTGGAGCATTGTCCTTCAGTGGTAGAGGGACTGGAGCATTGTCCTTCAGTGGCAGAGGGACTGGAGCATTGTTCTTCAGTGGCAGAGGGACTGGAGCATTGTCCTTCAGTGGTAGAGGGACTGGAGCATAGTCCTTCAGTGGTAGAGGGACT